>CAUYLG010003957.1:0-20614 GCA_963573385.1 Cacajao melanocephalus
GAACACTTTTATACTGTTGGTGGGAGTGTAAATTAGTTCAACCATTGTGGAAGATAGTCTGGCGATTCCTCAAGCACATAGACATAGAAATTCCATTTGACTCAGCAATCCCATTACTGGGTGTATATCCAAAGGATTATAAATCTTTCTATTATAAAGCCACATGCACATGTATGTTCATTGCAGCACTGTTTACAATAGCAAAGACCTGGAACCAACCCAAATGCTCATCAATGATAGACTGGACAGGGAAAATGTGGCACATATACACCATGGAATACTATGCAGCCATAAGAAACGATGAGTTCGTGTCCTTTGTAGGGACGTAGATGAACCTGGAAACCATCATTCTCAGCAAACTGACACAAGAACAGAAAATCAAACACCACATATTCTCACTCATAGCTGTGTGTTGAACAATGAGAACTCATGGACACAGGGAGGGGAGCATCACACACTGAGGTCTGTTGGGGGGGCGACTAGGGGAGAGAAAGTGGGGGGTAGGGATTTGGGGAGGGATAACATGGGGGAGAAATGCCAGATATAGGTGATGGGGATGGAGGCAGCAAACCACATTACCATGTATGTACCTATGCGACAATCCTGCATGTTCTTCGCATATACCCCAGAACCTAAAGTGCAATTATATATATGTGAAACTGGAATAAATAGAAAAAAAAGTCTGGGTTGTGATAAGAGGTTGTGACAAACAAAGTTTTATCACGAAGATAAAGCCTCCAGGTAGAAGGCTTCAGAGAAAAAAGCTCATAATTTATCTTTTTTATCAGACCTAAAGTCTCTGTTGATGTTAATGCTAGAGAGGCATAATAAGGCATGTCTGATTGCACTTCCCGTCATGGCCTGAACCAATCTTTTAGGCTACATTTTAAGAGTCCTGACTGAGGAGGAAGTCCATTCAGATTGTTGGGGGCCTTAGAGTTTTATTTTTGGTTTATATGTTCTTATTGGTTGGGATGATCGGTGGAGCTTTCTATTCCACTATCTTTTTCTGCCTTTAGGGCCAGTTTCTAAAGATTTATTTTGTTCCTTTGAATGAGTGACATACACCTGTTCTTTGTATATGCTGTAATATTTTATTAAAAATTTGACTTTTGAAAAAAGTCACCTTGTGTAGTCTTTGCAAACTGGCTTTGGACATGGGAATATCTTCACTTACCAGTTCTGTTTGTCTCAAAATCTTCTTAGATCTTTTCTTGGGATGAAACTCCTGCAGAAGTGTGTATGTATGTTTCCTCCCAATTCCTGTGTATGCAAGGCTATTTTTAAATGTCTTAATTTTTCTAAGAGTCTCACAGCAGCTTCTTCTCAGGGACTTAGATGTTCTACTGTCATCCCCTGTTCTTAATCTCTTGTCCACAGGCACCCACCTGTCTGCAGCCCCCTACAGTTCTCATGTGCCACAGTGCCCACGACTTCTTTAAGAGGCCTATAACCTGATATCACACTACATGAACATCTCATTAGTGCTCTAAGTCAGGCAAGGCAGAAATTGGTACTTTAGGCAGTCCCCAAGCAAGTCAGAATGTTGTAAACAAGTTGTACCTTTTTCTTTTTTCTTTTTATTATTTTTCTTATTTATTGTATTGTATTTAATTTTTTAAAATATATTTTATTGTGTTTTAGGTTTGGGGGTACATGTGAAGAACATGCAAGACTATTGCATAGGTACATGCATCCGTATGCAACAATCTTGGAGAGTTATCCCTCCCCAACTCCCCACTCAACGCTGTCCCTCCCCTAGTTCCACCCCACAGACCCCAGTGTGTGATGTTCCCCTCCCTGTGTCCATGTGTTCTCATTGTTCAACACCCGCCTATGAGTGAGAACATGTGGTGTTTGATTTTCTGCTCTTGTGTCAACTTGCTGAGAATGATGGTTTCCAGGTTCATCCATGTCCCTACAAAGGACACGAACTCATCATTTTTTTATGGCTACATAGTATTCCATGGTGTATATGTGCCACATTTTCCCTGTCCAGTCTATCATCGATGGGCATTTGGGTTGGTTCCAGGTCTTTGCTATTGTAAACAGTGCTGCAATGAACATTCGTGTGCATGTGTCCTTATAATAGAAAAATTTATAATCCTCTGGATGTATACCCAGTAATGGGATTGCTGGGTCAAATGGAATCTCTATTTCTAAGTCCTTGAGGAATCGCCACACTGTCTTCTACAATGGTTGAACTAATTTTCACTCCCACCAACACTGTAAAAGTGTTCCTATTTCTCCACATCCTCTCCAGCATCTGTTGTCTCCAGATTTTTTTAATGATCACCATTCTAACTGGCGTGATTTTACATGGAGGGGATGCAATATATTGAATTCTTTATAAACATGTTGACTTAAAGTTTAATTTTTCATTTGGCAGCACAGAAAGGAAAAAAGAAGAGTGGTCCCTCCCCTTGACTTCTCAGTATTATTTTCAATTACTTCTTTAGCCAATCCTAGAAAAAACTGTTTAACAATTGTTGATCATTAGTTTCCTCTCAATTTCTCTTTTGTTCCCCACTTATAGTTTAAAATATGTTCTTTTCCCTTAAACAAAATGTCTCTAGTAGTTTATTTCTGCCCTGAAGGCTCCCAATCACAGAATGAAACAATCAAAAACCCATTTATCTTGGGAAGCTGTTGGTAAGATAATGAGTCAGCTCTTTTCAACCTTGCAGTCTTTTAAAGAACCAAAATAAAAGGAAACTACTGAAATTCTCAAATTAATTTATTCTGGAGGAAATTGGAAAGCCTTGTGCGTACACAAGGTGGTATGGAAAGCAGAGCAGACAGCAAGTATGTATGTTTGGGAGGCCAGTGCTTCAAATTATTCCATATACATGTGTTATTTACTCCGCCCACAAAGATATAAAATGCAGGAAATCAACCCATAAAGGTTTTCCTTTTCCTCCATGAATTGGAACATTTATAAAAAACCAGTGTGTCTAGAAAAACAAAAAATAATGTTTTCTAAGAAAAAGGCAGCATGGTTTCAGCAGAAGAAAGCCATATGAGTGAGTTTAATGTTAAACATGGGATCTAAATGTTCAATTCAAAGTATTAGTTTTAACTGTTAGACCTTTGTGCCACTTTGTGATGTTAAAAGTTTCATACACCTTTCAAGCCACAGTATCCACATCAATAAAATATGAATATTTGACGAGTCAAGTGCCAAAATCCCTCTCAGATTTAAACATTCTGTATAGTCTATGATCCTGGCATTCTAGGTCCCTAAGTAGTACAGCCACTCTCTTCAAAACCAGACAGCACCTCTCCCACTGATTTAGCAAAATTCAAGAGATATCAGATTAATTGGATACATTATAATTAGTAAGTCTAGAACTTTGGAGTGTATCAAGACATCTGGCAATTTTATAAAAAGAGAAAAAAGCTCAGGCCCCTCCTTAAAAGTTCTGGGTCAGTAAATTTCAGTAAGGTCCCATATCCCTACAATTTTAACAAGCTTGCCAGCTGTTTTTTATGCCTATCAAAGAACTATTGGTTTTGATCTTGCCATTTAGATATAATCTCAGACCTACACAGTATTCTAATTTCAACATCTAGGGGTAAGGATAGACTTGAGTGATTTTTGCCCCTATAATTTTGCTCCCATGTATATATACATAGCTCTTCCAGTTAAGAAAACTGCACTACTGGAAACTTATTCTTTCAAAGTGATAGACCTTTTGCTATCACAAATTACTGGCTGCTCTACATACAATTTTGTGGTTTTGAAAACTTGAGGTGTAAAGTACACTTTGCAAACTTCTCTGAGAAAGACTGCTTCAGAAGTTGAGAAGCAATCTTTTGCTGGGCACAGTGGCTCATACCTGTAATCCCAGAAATTTGGGAGGCCAAAGTGGGAGAATTGCTTGAGCCCAGAATTTCAAGGCTTCAGTGAGCTGGGATCATACCACTGTACTCCAGCCTGGGCAACAGAGCGAGACGCTTGTCTCAAAAAAAAAAACAAAAAAAAAAGAGTTGAGAAGTGCTATATGGGACACTCCCAGCACAATGAGCAGAGAAGAGGTGCTGCCCAAAGTCATCATAGTGCCAGGATAATGATAGTGGTATCATTTGTATCATGTGATTTAAAATATTTGAGTTCAAACACTTTCCTGATAAAATACAAGAATCATTTTTAATGCTAATATTGAACACATCTTTGATTCTGAATCTGTCATTTTTTCTTCATTTACAAAAAAAAGAGCATCCCGCCTCCTGAATAGACCTAAGCAGTCTGTCTCTGAATTTGATCCCATCCAATTCTGAATCCTTAGAAACTTTTCCCACTGTCCTATCACAGATATTGTAGCACCTTCCCATCTCTCCTTCATTTATGGTGGCTTTTGTCTACTTCAAGATATCCAGTGGTATATTCATCCTTTGTAAGATATATATATGTGTGTGTGTGTGTGTGTGTGTGTGTGTATGACTCTTATCAGCATCTGCTGCTTCCTCTAATACACTCCTGTTCCTCACTTTCCTTTCACTACCAAACATTTCACATAAAAGTTCACAAATTACTTCATCACTGATCTTCTACATAAAAAACAGGCTTAATAGTTATGTTATTTTCAATACCAAAATACCCAAAATCTAGTGTCTCTCTCTCTCGTTATACACACACACACACACACACACACACACATGTAGGTAGATAAATATATCTAATTAGCTAAATCCAATGCCTTTTCCTCATTCTTCACCTTTCTTCACCTACTTTGTAGTTTTGCTAAATGTGTCACTATTCACCCACCCACGCTGATCAATGAAAATGTTAGCATATACTGTAATAGCAAATAAGCTGTGTTTCAGTTGTCACTAAGCACAAAACTTTAGTGGCTCAACATAGCAGATGTGTTTATCTCTCATGAAATAAGACCAACATGGGTTAGTTGTGGAATGCAGAAGAAAGGACTCAGCTCATCATCAATGTTCAGGGAGTCAAGATGGAAGAATGGTGACCTCTTGAATCTCACCATTTACCAAACCAGATAGAACTCTAAAGTGTCTCACACAACGTATTGTTTAAGCCTAGAGGTCACATATATCAAGTTATCTGGCACAATATTGTACAAAATTACATGGCCCACCAAACCACAGATATTCCAGGAAATGAGATCTCCCAGTTGCTTAGAAAGTAAAGAGCAGAAATATCTGGTGAGAAGTATAATTTGCACCACAAATTATTTAAAGAATCCTTGGCATATTTAATACTAAATTAGTATGGTGTTCCACTTTGGTTTATTTTATATTTCTTCTTACTCAAACAGCCCCACATATTGTAATAACCCTATATTCTACAATTCCTACACTAACACTCCTATAGACCTCACCAACATTCGTATAGTTAATCTCTTCTATGTCAATAATTCTTTAATCTATATTTTCAAACCTTCTTCCACTACTTCTATAGCTCAATAGCAGAAAGGATATGTGAAATAGGTGCTGGAAAGTTACTTCACTTTATGATGGAGTCATATTATTGAAAAGCTACTCTATAAAGGATCATAAGTTCTATAAGTAAAGGCTTAATAATGCGAGCTCCATCAAGGAAATAAGAGAGGACACAAACAGATGGAAAAACATTACATGTTCATGTTTAGGAAGAATCAATACTGTGAAAATGGCCATGTGGACCAAAGTAATTTATAGATTCAATGCTATCCCATCAAGCCACCATTGACCTTCTTCACAGAATTGGAAAAAAACACCTTAAACTTCATATGGAACCAAAAAAGAGCCCCCACAGCCAAGACAATCCTGAGCAAAAGGAATAAAGCTGAAGGCATCACGCTACCTGACTTCAAACTATACTATAAGGCTACGGTAATCAAAAAAGCATGGTATTGGTACCAAAACAGAGATATAGAGCAATGGAACAGAACAGAGGCCTTGGAAGTAATGCCACAGACCTGTAACCATCTGATCTTTGACAAACCTGACAAAAACAATCAATGGGGAAAGGATTCCCTGTTTAATAAATGGTGTTGGGAAAACTGGCTAACCATGTGCAGATAGCAGAAATGGGACCCATTCCTTACACCTTATACAAAAATGAACTTCGGATGGATTAAAAATTTAAACACAAGAGCTAGCACCATAAAAACTCTAGAAGGAAACCTAGGCAAAACCATTCAGGACATAGGCAGAGGCAAGTACTTCATGACTAAAACACAAAAAGCAATGGCACCAAAAGCTAAAATAGACAAATGGGACCTAATTAAACTTAAAAGCTTCTGCACAGCAAAAGAAACTATCATTAGAGTTAACTGGCAACCAACAGAATGGGAAAAAAAATTTTGCAAGCTACCCATCTGACAAAGGGCTAATATCAGAATCTAAAGAGCACTAAAACAAATTTACAAGGAAAAAACAAACACCACCATCAAAAAATGGGTGAAGGATATGAACAGACACTTTTCAAAAGAAGACATTTATGCAGCCAACCAACATATGAAAAAATGCTCATCATCACTGGTCATTAGAGAAATGCAAATCAAAACCACACTAAGATACCATCTCACACCAGTTAGAATGGGGATCATTAAAAAACATGGAGACAACAGATTCTGGAGAGAATGTGGAGAAATAGGAATGTTTTTATACTGTCAGTGGGAGTGTAAATTAGTTCAACCATTGTGAAAGACAGTGTGACAATTCCTCAAGGAACTAGAAATAGAAATTCCATTTGACCCAGCAATCCCATTACTGGGTATATACTGAAAGGATTATAAATTATTCTATTATAAAGACACATGCACAGGTATATTCATTGTGGCACTGTTTACAATAACAAAGACTTGGAACCAATCCAAATGCCCATCAAGGATAGACTGGATAAAGAAAATGTGGTACATATACACCATGGAATACTATGCAGCCATAAAAAACAACGAGTTCACGTCCTTTGCAGGGACATGGATGACTCTGGAAACCATCATTCTCAGCAAACTGACACAAGAAGAGAAGACCAAACACCACATGTTCTCACTCGTAAGTGGCTGTTGAACAATGAGAACACATGGACACAGGGAGGGGAACATCACACACTGGGGTCTGTTGAGAGGTGGGGGGCTAGGGGATCAATAGTCGGGGGGAGGTTGGGGAGGGATAACATTAAGAGAAATACTTCATGTAGATGACGGAGAGATGGAGGCAGCAAACCATTGTGGCATGTGTATACCCGTGTAACAATCCTGCAAGATCTGCACATGTACCCCAGAACTTAAAGTATAATTTTAAAAAAAGAATTCTCGGAATTTAACAATTAAAAAAAAAAAACAAGAATAAGAGCTCTTCAGTGGTAACACAACAGGAAATATCATCTTGGGATACAGGGAGATAGATGGCTACATCTTTCCCTTCAACTTTTCAAATAATAGACTATATTGTATCTGATCAAGGAAGATTTAGATTCAAATACAGCAAATATATTTCAACACATATTGTGTGTCAGACTTTGTATTAGGAGTGTTCACATTTATCTTGCTTAATCCTCACAGCAATAAAACAATCTAATGATTTAAGATAAGAATAATGCCTTCATCAGGATGCACTGAGAACTATATAGTTACGTCCTGCTTTTTGTATAAACTGAGATGCTCACATGCTTCCCCTTAGAACAGGCAATGTGCTTTGCATAACGTAGTTGTATATTATCTTTGCAATTGCTTTGAGTTTTATTTTTTATTATGTAAAATTGTAGTTATAAAATTTTTCAGTATAGTACAGTACATATAGTGTGAGGCTCGTGCTAAAGTGAATAAGCGAGTTTTCATGCTGACCCACTCAATGCTATTCAGAAATCAATTGGCTTAGCACTTTCTCATATCTTTAGGTGCATTTAGATTGTCAGAGTTAACCTTCTGTGTTTAAAAAAAGCAATAAAAAATAAAATACACATATATACTTAAAAAAAATAAGGTTTCCCTGAAGGCAAAACAGCAGCTACCTGCTTCTTTCCTATACTACTGTAGCAAACCAAGGCATTGATGTGAGGGCCTGCAAATTGTGCTTTACTTTATAGTGTTTATCAGAGCACTTAATAAAATGTAAGGCTGGTATTTATTTGAAGTTGTGCAATATGACTTATTCACATCTGTTGGAACAGAAAATATATTCTATTGATTATTTAAGAGGCTGTACATGTTTTCTTTTGTGTTTGGATTCCTTGTACTTTTTCATGTGCAATACATCAATAAACAAAGTTGAAGGGGAAAACAAAGATAAGAATATAGAGGTTTAATAATAATAAAGAATATAAACTAAGTCTTAAGAAAAAGCATTTATGCTTAGAACTCTCCACCCAATCTCATTCCCAAGTAAGTTTGTGATCATTATCGTAAAGGTAGAATGGTTTGAATATCAAGGCCTCTGACTGTAGACATTCCTATTGCTGGCTACATTTTTAAAATTTCATTTGATGGTTCTCATGATCTGGTATTAAAATTTCTATGCAGGGTTTTAAACACAAAACTATAAATAGTTGATGAATTATTTAAGAAATTTTTAAATTTAGTTTTTACTACATGTGATTTTTTGTCACCCCATCTCTGTAAGGTAACATGCAAATCTGTCATATACATATGTTATACTTCCTATAATTAGGACAACTAGGATTCCCACTTCCATACAGTGACATTAATTCATAACCTTTTTCTATACTTCCATACAAAACAATGCCACTTGTTACATAATACCACATTTATAATATAATTTTATATTATAAATATAACATAAAAACTTTGTTTTCTCCTCAAATATTTTTCTACTCCCACTAGCAGCCACAGATAGAAATCGTATAAAGCACAGTATTTTAAAAGAGAAAAAGTGACAGCTAATATGCCATAAATAAGGGGAGTCCATCTGTGTAGAGGACCAAATATAACTTTCTGTCTGACACATTCCCACTACTCAGCCCTTCTGCAAATGCAGAGATAAGTTACTTGTTTCAGTCCAAAAAAAAATGTGTCATGAACCCAGAAGCTTTGCCCTGTTCTTTTTGCTTCCAATCCATTTTATCACTATTTGCATAATTAGTCCATCTGAGTACTATCTTGTTGTCTGTACCCCCATATCTATTGTACCACTGCCAGCAGGAGGACTAGAAGAGGCTCAAGAAATCATGGACTCTGTCATTTGATAAAAGCAGAAGCTCTGGTTCTTAATTGATCATTGCAGCAGTTACAGATGAAGGGACTGAACTCAACTCTGTGTTTACATTGTCAAACGACCATGTAACTAGATTCTACCAGGAAAACTCAACAAAAGTTTAGCCTTTCCATTTTTAACTGTGGATGACTACAATTTTCAGTGCAATATTTTCAGGACAAAAATGTGGTCCCTAAAAATGTTCTCCACCCATGTTGAGGGCTACAGAAATGAGTGCCTTCAGAATATAGCAAATTTTATAGATTACATCATAAAGTACCTTATTTCCTCTTTTCTCTCATGCTATACTATGCTTGCCTCTTAGTTACCTTACCGATACTCTTTTATTTACTCCTATTAATGTCTGTTCTATGGCTTATCTTTATCCTGACAGTGTTTTGATATCTCCTAGCTCAAAATTTTTGGCTAGTTCTCCTAACTTCTGTTCTTAACTCTGTTCTCTAATGTAACACTCCTGTCGTTGAATCCAGAAGTAACGACAGCCATATTCAAAAATTCTGAAACATGGCCAAGAGCAATGGCTCAGGCCTGTAATCTCAGCACTTTGAGAGGCCAAGGTAGGTGGATCACCTAGGGTCAGGAGTTCAAAACCAACCCAGCCAACGTGGTGAAACCCCATCTCTATTAAAAACACAAAAAATTAGCCAGGAATGGTGGCAGGCACCTATAGTCACAGGTACTTGGAAGGCTGAGGCAGTAGAATCCCTTGAACTCAGGAGGCAGAGGTTGCAGGGAGCTGAGATTGTACCATTGCACTCCAGCCTGGGCAACAAGAGTGGAAGAAAATGTTCTGAAATATAATGAATTAATGCTCCTAAGACAGGCTCTTCTTGGCACAATTCAGCTTTGTGGGTGAGAAATCAGGATTATCATAGCCCTCATTAGTCTTCTTTCAATCTGCCTTCTACATCATGGTTGTCTCATACCATTAAACACTGTAAGACAAGCATCCTGGCATTTTGTATTCTGAAGTGTGTGTTTTTGGTGTTACATGATTAAAAAGCATCAATAAGTAATCTACCCAATTTAATATTGCACTGAAAATCTGGGAGAAGCTGCGGTTAAAAAGTTTAAGAACATAATAATTGAGGTTAAACAAACTTGGATAGGGTTAAATTTCAGCTCCGCCACTTATTAAATATGTGTTTTAATTTCCTTTTATGTGTAATGAGGATATGGCAACATAAAGATCCCATTTAAAATATTTGTAAAGCACTGAACACAGTGCTTGGCACATACTGTTTACAGAATTTGAGGGCAAATAACATGATAAGGTTTGGATGTGTCCCCATTCAAAATCTCATATGGAATTGTAGTTCCCATAATCCTCACATCTCGTGGGAGGGACCTGGTGGGAGGTAACTGAATCATGGAGGTAGTTACCTCCATGCAATTCTCGTCATAGTGAGTGATTCTCAGGAGATCTGATGGTTTTATAAAGGGCTTTTCCTCCACTTTGCTCTGCACTTCGCCTTGCTGCTGCCATGTGAAAAAGGATGTGTTTGCTTCCCCTTCTTCCATGATTTTAAGTTTCTTGAGGCCTCCAAACCCATGCAGAACTGAGTCAATTAAACCTCTTTCTTTTCTAAATTACCCAGTCTCAGGTATTTCCTCATAGCATCATGAGAATGGAAGTAATATAGTAAATTGGTACTGGGTAGTGGGGTGTTGCTCTAAACATACCTGAAAATGTGTAAGAAACTTTTTAACTGGTTGACAGGCAAAGCTTGGAACACTTTGAAAGGCTCAGAAGAAGACAGAAAGATGTGGGAAAGTTTGGAACTTCCTAGAGACGTGTTGAATGGCTTTGACCAAAATGCTGATAGTGATATGGACAATGAGGTCCAGGCTGAGGTGGTCTCAGATGGAGATGAGGAACTTGTTGTGAACTTCAGTAAAGGTCACTCTTGCTATGCAAAGAGACTGGTGGCATTTTGCCCCTGCCCTAGAGATATGTGGAAATTTTAACTTGAGAGAGATAGTTTAAGGTATCCAGCAGAAGAGATTTCTAAGTGGCAAAATGTTCAAAAGGAATCAGAGCATAAAAGTTTGTAAAATTTGCAGCCTGACAGTGAGAGAGAAAAGAAAAAACAATTTTCTGGAGAGAAATTAAGCTGGTTGCAGAAATCTGTATAAGTAATGAGGAGCTGAATGCTAATCACCAAGACAGTGGGTAAAATGTCTCCAGGGCATGCTGGAGGCCCTCACAGCCATCTCTCCCATCACAGGCCTAGAGGCCTAGGAGGGAAAAATGATTTTGTGGGCCAGGCCAAAGGCCCTCCCAATGTGTGCAGCCTCAGGACTTCATGCCCTGCATCCTAGCTGTTTCAGCTGCAGCTGTGGCTAAAAGGGGCTAATGTACAGTTTGGGCCATTGCATCAGAGGATCCAAGCCCCATGCCTTGGCAGCGTACGTATGCTATTGGTCCTGCAGGTGCACAGATGTCAAGAATTGAGGTTTGGGAACGTCCACCTACATTTCCCAGGATGCATGGAAATGCCTGGATATCTAGGCAGAAGTTTGCTGCAGAGATGTAGCCCTCAAGGAAAACCTCTACTAGGGCAGTGCAGAAGGGAAATGTGGGGTTGGATCCCTCAGACAAAGCCCCCACTGGGACACTGCATAGTGGAGCTGTGAGAAGATGGCCACCGTCCTCCAAAACCCAGAGTGGTAGATCCACTGACAGCCTGCACCATGCACCTGGAAAAGCCACAGACACTCAACAACAGCCCGTGAACATAACCGGGAGAGGAGCTGTACCCTGCAAAGCAACAGGGGTGGAGCTGCTTAAGGCCACATAAACCACCTCTTGCATCAGTATGACCTGGATGTGAGACATGAAGTCAAAGGTGATCATTTTTAGGGCTTTAAGATTTGACTGCCCTGCTGGATTTTGGATTTTCATGTGGCCTGTAGCCCCTTCATTTTGGCCAATTTATCCCATTTGGAATGGATGTATTTACCCAATGCCTGTACTCTCATTGTATCTTAGGAAGTAACTAACTTGCTTTTGATTTTACAGGCTTATAGATGGAAGGGACTTGCCTTATCTCAAATTATACTTTGGACTTGAACTTTGGCGTTAATGCTGGAATGAGCTAAGACTTTGGGGGACTGTTGGAGGCCATGATTGTGTTTTGTGAAGACATGAGATTTGGGAGGGGCCAGGGGCAGAATGATGTTTAGCTGTGACCCCACCCAAATCTTATATTAAATTGTGGGTCTCATAATCCCCATGTGCGATGGGAGGGACCCTGTGGGAGGTAACTGAATCATGGGGGTGGTTATCTCAATGCTGTTCACATCAGAGTGAGTGAGTTCTCATGAGACTGGAGGATTTTATAAGGCACTTTTTCCTTTTTGCTCAGCACTTCTCCTTGCTGCTGCCATGTGAAGAAGGATGTGTTTGCTTCTTCATGTGCCATGATTTTAAGTTTCCTGAAGCTTCCCCATCCCTGTAGAACTGAGTCAATTAAACCTCATTCCCTTATAAATTATCCAGTCTTGGGTATTTCTTTATAGCAGCCATAAGAATGGACTAATGCATAACTCTTGTGAAGTTTGAAATTCAGTTAAAGAAATGTTTCACTGCCTGAAATAAAGTGGCTCTCTCTGACATCTAAACTTTTAAATTACTTAGTACTACTGGAATATAACAGAAGATTGGTTCCTTTAACAGGGATGAAGCAGGGGAAATCAGTCAGAGGAAAGGAAGGTTGGTAAACTTGATCTTTGCTGTCTGTTCAAATTGCACTATAGTGTAGTGAATCTTTTTAATAGAAGTCATTTTCGATCTACCCTATGTGGCCTTGGCAAAACTAGTTTATTATTGTTTTAGCTTTATACCATAGACCCAAGATATGAATAGTGGGAAGGAAATATTATTATAACTTAGTTCCACTCTATTTTCTAGAAGATCACTAGAGTATTGATTTCCTTTTGGCCTGATTCACTGTCCACTGGTTTTATATGGTTGGATTGTAAGAATATGTAATTATACACATACAATTTCCTATCTGTTTATTATGCATAAGAAACACCTATTTTTATTATTGTAAAATAAATTCTATTGAGATTTCTTGATTTGTCCAGAGAAATAAAGACCAGTGCCCAGCTAAAATTAGAATTATATGACTGGATTTTAGAGACAGGAATGAGAGCTTGGCTAGGTCTCAACTAACACTGTATTCATTTTTAAAATCTAAGAAATGGCAAGAGCAGCTCCACACATTTCTAAAAATTAAATGGTAAAGCCTAAGAGTGAAGACTGAACCAATGCTACTGAATTAAGCTGCTGCAATCATTATGTACCTGTGGTTCCCAATTTTTAATGTATCTTTACCACATCAGGAAAACTTCCAGAAGACTAATAAAGGTGTTAAGAAGTAAAGCTAACTCCAATATACTGTCTCCCTGGCAATATATCTTCGCATTTTGTTCTGTTTTATTGTAATGTTCCAAACACTTCTGTTTGGTGCAGGCGCAGGAACTGACATTTTCCAATCACCCTGGCATTTACAGCCCCCACTTCACTCCACAGCCCACTGGGATCCTCCTTCTCAAAATTCACCAGCAAGACTCGGCCTGCCTTTACCACTGCTGTTCTTGTTTCATTTTTGTTTGATTTTTTGTTTTGTTTTGACTGATGAGTGTAGATGCAGAAAGGGTGAGAGTGTTGTAACTAAGGACAGAAGTGAATGATAGAACATTTGTACTATCCAGCTACCTTTTCTTATTCCCAGCTGAAGATCACCCTTAGGGATATCTCATTTAAAAAGAAGTTAAGGGAAATACCCAAAGGAAGACAAAAATGGATGTGAGAAAGTGACACAAGCCTTCATACTACTCTCAACCAGTCTTCCTTTCCTCTACTGAAATTTTTCTCTTCTCTTTCCTGATTTTTCCTCTTCAGACAATTCTATTCCAGATTATTTGTTTCTTCATTCATGAACCCATCTTCATCTGTCCATATCCTTGTCTCTGTCTTACTAGAAGCCAATCTCAGGATCATGCCCCTATACAGGTTTTTATTAATCCACCCTGAGTAATATGGTAAATATGTAAAATTCAAAGTGATCAAAAATGCCCTTCAGGATTACATATACAATGTGAATTCCCCTGCTACATTATAAGACTACATGAGAAAGGTCTAACTCTCTAAAATAATGATAGGGTATATAAAATGCATGGCATTATTATTACTGTAATTATATTTTTGCTTTCATGTTATAAGTATCAGAAATAGCAGGTGTCTATATTCTGCTAACCAGCTCTGTAGCTACACATGCTAACATACTGGAAGTTCTAGAGGCAATTCTGAATACGTATAAAAATGCAACAAATGGCAAACCATTTATTAATCTCTTTACGCTAATATTTTTTCAAGTTGTTTTTACAGTATCTTCTAAAACAAAATCTCACATGAAAATCTATACATTTTTAAAATTATAAAGCCTAGAATTTCACAGCATATCCCAAATAGTTATGAGCTTTGTCCATATATCAGTAGAGTTACAGTAAACTTAGTGATTCATTTTTTCACTCAACACATTTCCAATAATTGCTTTTTCTGGATGGTGCACTGTACTAAATACTATGAGAGCTACACAAATACATTAATAATAGTCCTTATGTTCTGGAATTTTATAGTCTAGTTATAACGAAAAGCATATAGTCAGATAAACCCACAGATGAATGTCAGGTAAATGAATCAGATAATGTATACCATAGGAATTTCGAGTAGGAACAAATCCTTTGTGGAGAAAATGATCATAGAAGTTAAAATGGAGCAGATGGCATTTAAGCTGGACACTGAAATAAGATTCTACTTGGCAGAAAATTCAAGAGGGGATTAAAATAGCAATAACAACAGCAATTTTAATAATCATAACAAAAAAACAATCATGATGAAGGTTTTCATTTTTGGAGCTCGCCATATATAATAAATTCTAGGTTAACCCTTTATCTGTCTTATTTCATTTAATATTCAAAACAACTCAGTGAGCTGTGAACTATTATTATGCTATTTTGAGGGATTAGGAAATTTGAGCTTAGGGAAATAAAGCAGTTGGTCAAGACTATAGGGAATATAACTAAAAAGACCATAGTTTGAAAACAGACTGTTGTACAGCATTCAAGCAAATGTGCTAGTTCCAGCCTGTTTGTCTTAGATTCATTCAGTGTTCTTTCTTGTCTCTATTTTCTGTCACATGATAGCAGAACCATACATGCAGCTTACTTTGTACCAGATTCAGCCAATGACAGGCGCTGATGGGATACGATGGGTTAGGAAGAAGCCAGGAGATTTCTCCCCTTTGGTTAGCTCTTCCAGCAGCCACTATGTAATCTCCATGACTCTACCATGTGTGAGACAAAACAGGTATGGCCCAATATTGACCAGGTTCTCTGGCCCTTGGCTCCTTCACTATATTCTCCTTAACTCTCCAGTATAGGAGTTAAAGTGAATTATGTTTGTGCTAGTCTCTCCATTATCTTGCTACCCCCTTTTTCTTTTTTTTATTTTTTTTTTTTTTTTTTTTTGAGACAGTCTTGCTCTGTTGCCAGGCACCAGGCTGGAGTGCAGTGGCACGATCTCGGCTCACTGCAACCTCCGCCTCCTGGTTTCAAGCAATTCTCCTGCCTCAGCCTCCCGAGTAGCTGGGATCACAGGCGCGCGTCACCACACCCAGCTAATTTCTGTATTTTTTAGTAGAGACGGGGTTTCACCATGGTCTCGATCTCTTGACCTCGTGATCCGCCCGCCTCAGCCTCCCAAAGTGCTGGGATTACAGGCGTGAGCCACTGTGCTCGGCCTACCCCTTTCTTTACATCTCAGCAATTTCATCACTGGTGCTACTAATTCCCACTATTAAACTCCTATTTCTGAATATTTGATGTGATTTCTATTTTATTTTTACTTATGAGCAGATACAATAAAATAAAATTTCAAAATATATTTAAAAGAAAGGTACAAGCAAAGATTTCAAAGTGAGAAAAGAGTAGCAACATTTAGAAAGCTAATGGACTAGTTTTATTGGAGTAGGAAGTTCAGGAAGTGGAATTCCGAGAGTGAGTTTTAAAGGTACAAGAGGGTGGATGAGTTTGAATGTAGGCTTTATGGAACAGGAAATACGGAGTGATTCAAAGTTCGGAAAGAGTCATCTGAAATTCGGCAGTACGGGTTTGGTGAAGGAATTAGGTCAAATAAAAATGGCACCAAATTGAGTAAACAGGCAAGAAAGAATATTGCAACAGGAGTCGACGATTACAAAAGAAAAAGGAATTGCACTCAATGCTGCTGATGCAGGAAAATGAGAGTGGTGTTAAGTGCCAGAGAGAGCTGGTGGAAAAGAACTGGAGGACCTCAGGGAGGAAGTTGGTCAATGTGATTATGCCATCTGTATGTGCTCATGGATGCTTATCTGAATTAGGCTCCTACCCTCCCACAGAGACTGAAAATAGGGGTGCTATTTTTCTTGATGATTACCTTTCAAAGGGATGGCTTCCAGGTCCTTGAGAAAGACATTCTTGGGTTATAAAAGTCAGGAGAGGCTGGGGGATTTGTATCTCAAAGGGGCAAAGAATTTACAATTGCACTTTTTCTAAAGTAAATGCCTTAAAAGAAAGGTCAGGGACCTAGAGTCAAAAAGAAACTTGTCTAAAATTTAGTCAAACTGAGGGGAACATTAAGGACATCTTGATCAGTGACTAAAGTTAGGGAGACCAGTAGGAAGGTCATATAAGGTCATAATCTAAAAGTGCAGCAGAGAAAATGGGTAAAAACAATCAACAGAAATTGTCTGCTGGTTCGGTATATGTAAGGAAGAGTAAGAAAGGGCAGGTGCAAAGTAAACTCAACTACTTTTCTCAGAGGGATGTGGCTTTAATAAAGAAATAAGTAGGGATAACATTGGTATAAGGTGAAAGCCAGTTGAATGGATGACCAATTCTAAATATTTCATTGATAATAGTCATTAACCAGTCGAGGACTAGCAAACCTCCAACAACGTTTATTAAATTTGTCTCTGTCTGGGAGAATGGAGAAATATCAATTATTTAAACTTAACCACTACTTTGTTTCCAAGAGGTTTGAAAAACATATTTTGAGGACAAATAATGGCAAAGTAATATATATCAGTAAAATCTTGAAGGGAATAAGCTGATTTGATCCTATTTACATCTTTCTCTAGGTAAAGGAGAAGAAAAAAGGGACAAAATGAGCAAGAAGAAGGTGATGTTTGCCCACGTTGTGAGTCGTAGTTTTCAAATATTTATCTCATGTAATTCTCAAACAACCATGAAGCATGAAGAAGATATTATCTGTCCTATCTTCAGATTAAACTTTGTTTACAAGGTAACAACCAATTGCAGAGCTGCCTTTGAATCTAAGTCTACCTAACACTAAGATCCATACTCTGTTTGCTACAACAAGGTGCTTGGGATAAGTAGACTTCAGTGAGCAGAGAAATTGATTGGAACTTAAATGAAATGATGACAAGATTTGCTGATCAAAGGCCTTCTTTGCTCTGCTAATGCATCAAATTACAGGTGGTTTCCTCACAAACACTCAATATTTGCAGAGCGATTCACACTTCAGGTGAAAGTATATTTTTTCAAGTATTAACTATTATTACTGGCTTTTCATATGTTAACTAAATCCATGCTGTTGTCGGAGTCAGTGTTAAGTTTGATGTGCTTGTTTGCAACGATGCAACTTGGTCGCCCTCTGGTGGTTATTTTTAGGATTGACTGGCATGTCTTAATTTTGAAAAAAGGTCTTAACAATTTAAGTTTTAATTGTGTGGCATTTTTAAATGTGTGGACATTATGTATATATTATACTTAATGTTTCAAAAAATGTTCAATTTAACATTTTATGGCACAGAATATTTTGAATTTCAGTTTCCCTTTGGATATACAGATGATCATGATTCCTTTTTCGTCATGGAAAATCTATACTGGGGCTTTTTTTCTTTCCCACTAAGAACACAAGGGCAATTAGCTCTATATATTAAAAAATAAACTGTGTATTTTTCACTTAATTGGAAACATAATCTGTGGTTATAGGTAAAGAAACCCATCTCTATGTTTCCAGATTGTTTTTATTTTTTTCTTTCTACCAGAGACAAATTATGACAGCTTACAAAGATCTTTAAAAACAGAATGTCTCAAAGGATAAAAATGTTTTGTTCCCTAGTTAATTCTTTTCATTTTTTTCGTCGAAAGATTATTATTCCAGTTAGTGAAAATTACGCAAAGTGTTTGCCATGTATTTGTGACAGCTGCCATGACTTAGCTGTAACTATTTTTCACACAGTAAGTAGTTATGAGTTGCAAATGTAAACCTAGTGATTCTTTATTTGATTACATGAAGGTCAGTATTTAAACAAATGAGCAGATGGAGAAGTCAGCCTCAGCCATTATTTAGAGTCCATCATACAACCAAAGTTGTATAAAAGGTCTGTAACATGAAGTTGATATAGAGGTCTCTCTGGTCTTCTGAGACTATTTCACTCTTTCTCACTATGACTTCATATTCCATTGATAAATGTTTCGGTGCAATGTTTGAGACCCTGAAATATTTAACAAGACAGATATGTAATGTTTAATTACATGTCTCCCTTATATCAGCCTCTGTTATTTCCTTACAACAACTTGACATAGCCCCAGGGTCCTATCCAGCAGAAAGGTGGTGTCAAGCACTGCACGTTGTATACTGTGATCTTTGTCCCTCCGATTGCCTTTTAGCCACCTTCTTGACACCTCGACACATGTACCAGCAGACCAGTTCTTGAGGCAAAGATTTTTAGGGAGCCTTGAATACATGCTGGAAATGGACAGAGGAAAATGGAGGAACAGATGAGAAAAATATAGGAAAGACAAAAAAGATTTTTCGTAAGTCTTTCAACCACAAAAACTATGGGCACCATGCGAAGCAAGTGGGGAAATTTAGCTTCATGCATTAATTTACCAATTAGAATAATAGAGAAGAGACAATAGATTAAAGAAGTATCTAAGAGGTAAATTGGACAGGATTGGCAATTGATAGGATATAGTGGATGATGAGAGAGGGTGAAGTCAAAGTTAATGGCTAGACTTCTGGTTTGTATAACTGAATGAATGGTGCCACTGTACACTGAGACAAACAAAAATGGAGCAGGACAGATTAGAGGTTGTGGGAGAGCATGTGTATGTTGAGTTTTATGTTTATTTAAAATAAAAAGGGTGAGATGTTAAATAGGTACTGGACATACAGAATTTAAAACTGAGGTATTGGATACAGCAGGTGCTCAAATAAAGTTTCATTTAACATTGTTTAGTTATAAAGTTGATTAGGAAAAAAATTAACTCCCACCTGAGGCCCCAGACTATGTGGAGTTTACACATTTTCCCCCTATCTGTGTGGGTTTTGACCTCAAAATGTGGTTGCTTCCCATATCCCAAAGCTGTGCACATTAGCTGAACTGGTGTGTCTACATGGTTCCAGTTTGAGTGAGTATGAAAGTGTGAGTGAGTGTGACCTATGGTTGGATAGCTTCCCTGCCAGGGCTGGTTTTTGCCTGGCACCCTGAGATGCTAGGATATGTTCCTATCACCCACCACTCTGAAATGAAATAAGAAGGATAGAAAATAAATGCATGCATGAATGAATGAATACAAATTATTGTTAAGTAAAAATCTGTTAAGTATATGACAGTTCTACAAATGTGCATTTATTATCATGCCAAAAGTGCTCAGGAAGTGTGCTATATTTGCTATTATTTGTATTTGAACTTTGTGGCATAAGGAAGTACTCCTGAAAATTTTCACTTTGCTAACATTTATTTAATAATTTAACCCATCACTCCTGGGACTGTCATCATTCACTGATTCACCAAAAAAAAAAATGGTTAACTATCTTACTTGATTTTATCAATTTTACTTAAATGTATGTATAGCTCACAATTATTTCAATGTTTAATATTAGAAGTGTTCTTGGCTTTTATTTATAAGTTTGGTGATGGTTTTGTTACCAAAAATAGTCCATTAGAACTTATCTGTTATTTATATCTACTAGCCTATGGAAAAATTGGTTTCGTTATTCATAGTTTTGCTGAAAGTCAGTTTTCAAAAACCTAGCCACGATGTTAAAAGAGGACTTACTGTACACGTATGTCCAATTTTCATGGAGGTGGAAATTAAAGCTGTGGAAAGATTTCCCTAAAATATCTTGATACTTTTATATTGTATAGCCCTAAAGTGAGAGAACATAGTATCTACAATTGAACTTTGAAAAATTTCAGCACTTAATATTTTGAAAAAAGATGTATCTGCAAAAGCAACCACAGAGATAAGCAAAAACCAGGAGTGTCTTAGCCCAAGGAAAATTAAGTTTAAAAGAGGGAAGCAAATACTAATTATAAATCAAGTAACTAAAAGATAGTCTCTA
>CAUYLG010003959.1:0-57700 GCA_963573385.1 Cacajao melanocephalus
ACTCTGTCTCAAAAAAAAAAAAAAAAAAAGAGCGAGCGAGAGAGAACTAATGCCGTATGACTGAGTGTTTTATCTAACCAACATTTCTGTGGGACAGTGAGTTCAGTCCTTTGGCTGACAGCACAGCCAGAATTATTGTTCAAGGCTGTTAATACAACTTTTTTTTTTATCAGTAAGATCATGGCTGGCTGTCACATGACTGCTAAGAAACCACAGTCTTTTGGGCAAAGCACAGCCTGTGGGCCTGGCGAGGTCACAGAAACCTCACAACACAGCACACTGCTGCCTCTTCTGGTTGTTACTGCAGGACATACCTCTTCGTAATTTTTTGCCTCCACTCCATGCTTCATGTCTAGGATCACGAGTTGGTCAGGTATCCGCCCTGTTCCTGAGAAAGAAATCAAAGGATTCATTGTGTGGCATATTTAAAATTCCGGGAAATTACCCCCCCCCGCCCAACCCCCGAACCCCTACCCACTCAGTGGAGGGAAACAGCCACAACTCCTCCCCCTGCTCAGTTGCAGAAAATTCCTGGCTCTGGCTAAAATCACAAACATTCCAGACAAAGCCTCTATCTGTGTGGGGTGCCGGAAAGCAACAAGAACATGCTGCTGGCAAACATCTCTGAGCAGGCAAGGACACAAGATACTGCAACTGCTACAGAGGAACAGAAGAGCAGAAGAGAAAACACACAGGCTTATTGAATTGAGAAATAAAACTCAAAAATCAAAACAGTGTGAAACTGATTGGCATATAAATCAAAAGATAGTGGGTACTAACTTGGGCTGAAAATGCATATTTCCATATCTGAAAAGGTTGCCCTGTCAAATTTTGAGGGAAGGCCATGATGAATTAGGATTATTGGATATGTGCTAAGCTTGGATTTACTTAATATAAATCTGAAAAGAGCACAAGTTTTATCAAGTTTTATCTAATATTCCACTCAAACACTGTGATCAATGTATCCCCTATTTCAGCAGATGAATAAAATGTTATAGAGCTATTCCCACTAAGCCCTTAAAAGAGTTACAACAGCTGGAGGGGAAAAAAAACTTTACAGTAAGAGTTCAAATCTTAGGGATGATTCTTGTAATAGAAAGAGTTCATGTTAGAAGAGTCAATCTGACTCAGCTGGATCGAAGAGGCATTCTAATCTTAAATCATCAAGTAGGAGAAAGGAAAAGATCCAAAGAGCCCCAGAAAACTGTTCAGCCCCGATGCCCTGGAATTCACCTGGTTATAAAATTTAAAACTACCTGCATGAAATTAGAAGTTTTAGGAAGCATAGTGCCACTTAAGCACTGGGGTTCCTGAGACCATAAGCCACAGTGAATGGTACTGTACCCTCTGATGCCTGAGAGACACTGGAAGTTTTCTGAAATGAACTGAAGTCAACTCAATAACTACTCATGGAGAACTCACTAAGTACAACAACTGTGCTAGAGATTTTAAAGGGATAAGATACAGCTTAAATACATCCTTCTCGAAGTTCATGTGTTGGAAACTTAATCCCCAATGCAAGAGTGTCGAGAGGTAGAACCTTTAATTTTATATACTGATTTAAAAAAATTTTTTGAGACAGGTTCTTGCTCTGTCCTCTAAGCTGGAGTGCAGTGGCATCATCATGGCTCACTGTAGCCTTGAACTCCTGGGCTCAAATGATCCTCCCGCTTCAGCCTCTCATGTAGCTGCTGGACTACAGGCGTGAGTCACCACACCCAGCTAATTTTTATATTTTTTGTAGAGACAGGGTCTTCCTATATTTTCCAGGCTGATCTGGAACTCCTAGGCTCAAGTGGTCCCCCTGCCTCAGCCTCCCAAAGTGCTGGGATTACAGGCATGAGCCACTGTGCCCAAGAGGTAGGACCTTTAAGAACTCATTAGGTCGGGCCCATTGCGGTGGCTCACGCCTGTAATCCCAGCACTTTGGGAGGCCGAGGGGGGCAGATCACGAGGTCAGGAGATCAAGACCATCCTAGCCAACATGGTAAAACCCTGTCTCTACCAAAAATATAAAAATTAGCCAGGCATGGTGGTGGGTGCCTGCAGTCCCAGCTTCTCAGAAGGCTGAGGCAGGAGAATGGTTCGAACTCAGAAGGTGGAGGCTGCAGAGAGCTGAGATCCCACCACTGCACTCCAGCCTGGGTGACAAGCGAGACTGCATCTCAAAAAAATAACTGATTAGGTCATGTGGACTCTGCTCTCATCAATCGATTAATGCCATTATCGTAGGAGTAGGTTTGTTATAAAAGTGAGTTCAGCCTCCTCTTGCTCTCCTGTGCATTCTCTCGCCATGTGATACCTTCTGCCATGTTATTGTGACACAGCAAGAAGGCCCTCCCTCACCAGATGTGGCCCCTTGATCTTGGACTTTCCAGGCTCCAGAACCATAAACCAAATAAATTTCTACTGTTTATAAATTACCCAGTCTGTGATGTTCTGTTACAGCAGCACAAAATGGACTAAGCCAGGATACAATCCCTGCCTTCAAATAATTCAATTGGGATTTAAGACATATACACAAAAGAGCTATGGTGAAAATTCAAAGCAATGTAAAATTTTAAGCCAAAGGAATTGGTTCAGACAATTCCAATATGGAGCAAAGGTAAGAGGAGGGAAGACAGTAGTTGTGAACAGACTTCACTAAAGAGGGAACACCTAAAGGCAGGACTTAGGCAAAGTACTCTAGGCAGATGGCAAAGCATGAGCAAAGGCTCAAAAATTAAAATCGGAGTATGGCATGTTTGAAAGACAGTAAAGAACTTCTTTTGGACTGGGCACGGTGGCTCAGACCTGTAATCCCAGCACTTAGGGAGGCCGAGGCAGGTGGATCACTTGAGGTCAGGAGTTTGAGACCAGCCTGGCCAACATGGCGAAACCCATCTCTACTAAAAATACAAAAGTTGGCCGGGCGTGGTGGCTCACGCCTGTAATCCCCAGCACTTTGGGAGGCTGAGGTGGGCGCATCACAAGGTCAGACATTCCAGACCAGCCTGATCAACATGGTGAAACCCCATCTCTACTAAAAATTAAAAAAAAAAAAAATTAGACGGGCGTGGCAGCACACACCTATAATCCCAGCTACTCAGGAGGCTGAGGCAGAAGAATTGCTTGAACCCAGGAGGCGGAGGTTGCAGTGAGCCGAGATCATGCCACTGCACTACATCCTAGGTGACAGAGCGAGACTCTGTCTCAAAAAACAAAAACAAACAAACAAACAAACAAAATACAAAAATTAGCTAGGCACAGTAGCACATGGCTGTATTTCCAGTTACTCTGGAGGCTGAGGAATGAGAATCGCTTGAATCTGGGAGGCGGAGGTTGCAGTAAACCAAGATAGTGCCACTGCACTTAATCTTGGGTGACAGAGCAAGCCTCTGTCTCAAAAATAAAATAAAATTAAATAAAATAATTTTTAAAAATCCAAGAATGTTGCTGTGTTAAAATAAATTTAAAAAAAGAACATCTTTTGGATAGACTGGAAAGATTAATTTGAAAGCAAGAGAAATATAAATATGACTGCACAGGGTAAGACTGAGAACAAAGTAAGACAAGTCACAGGATGTCTTCTGAGCATGAAAACAACAAATATCCAAACAAAACGTGGTAGCCAGAGCGTTCTGTTCTCCCAAATCTGATGTGTAATCCTGATTATGACATTGCCCACAGAAGATGTAATACAAATTTTTACATTTCCTTCCTCATTGAAAAAGTTGTGAAACCCAAGCAGTTCACAGCCCCACCTGGTCCAAATGATCAGGCTGTCTTCTTACTTACAGAGTCTTCCAACTACCTACCTGTTTGTCACAGTACAGTACAGTCATGCACTGCATAAAGATAGTTCAGTGAAGGACGAACTGCATATATGAAGGTGGTCCCATAAGATTATTATAATACTGTATTTTTACTAAATCTTTGCTATGTTTAGATACACAAATACCATTGTGTTCCAATGGCCTACAGTATTCAGTACAGTCACATGCTGTACAGGTTTGTAGCCTAGGAGCAATATAGCCGAGGTGGGTAGTAGGCTATACCATCTAGGTTTGGGTATGTACACTTGATATATGCACAACAAAATCACCTAACAACCATTTCTCAGAACAGTCAGAGTCGAGTCTATATTGTCTCTTGCACAGAGAACTGTCAGGCACTTCTCCTGCCTCAGCCTCCCAAGAGCTGGGATTATAGGCATGTGCCACCACACCCAGCTAATTTTTTGTATTTTCAGTAGAGACGGGGTTTCACCATGTTGGCCAGCTTGGTCTTGAACTCTTGACCTCAGGTGATCTGCCTGCCTTGGCCTCCCAAAGTGCATGGGATCACAGGCATGAGTCACCATGCTCAGCCAGTTTTGTTTTTTGCTGTTGCTGTTGTTTATTTTTTTGAGACACAGTCTCACTCTGTTGTCCAGGCTGGAGTGCAGTGGCAAAATCTTGCTCACTGCAACTTCCACCTTCTGGGTTTAAGTGATTCTCCTGCCTCAGCCTCCCGAGTAGCTGGGATTACAGGCGTGAGCCACCACACCCAGCTAATTTTGTATTTTTAGTAGAGACAGGGTTTCACCATGTTGGCCAAGCTGGTCTAAAACTCCTAATCTTCAGTGATATGCCCGCCTTGGCCTCCCACAGTGCTGGGATTACAGGCGTGAGCCACCGGTGTACCCAGCTTTCTTTTTTTTTTTTAAGACTTCATTTTGTTAGAGCAGTTTTAGGTTCACAACAGAACTGAGAGGAAGGTACAAAGATTTCCCATATTCCCCTTCCCCTTACACATGCATAGCCTCCCCCACCTCATCTCCCACCAGAGTGGTACATTTGTTACAAATGATGAACCTATATGGACACATAATTATCAACCAAAGCCCATAGTTTACATTAGGATTCACTCTTGGTGTACATTCCAAATGCAATGTTTGGATAAACATATAATGACATGAATCTACTATTACAGTATCATACAGAGTATTTTTACTGCCCTAAAAATCCTCTTGTTCCACCTATTCAATCTTTTATTCCACTTAGATGACCTTTTAAAAGGTGCTCCAAAGACTACAAAGTAACAGGTCTCCAAATCAGAATAAACATACGAGGGAAACTAGATATTAAATGCTGACTGTAATAAGGAGCACTAGAGTCTTTGGAGAAGAGTCTTAATCCAGGGAAACACTCTGGTTACTCACCCTTGCTCTCAAAACAAACTTCAAACATATCATAATCTTCAGTGGTAAAGGCAAACTTCCCCTTGGTTGCATCCTCTTTGGAGTAGAGAATATGGCCAGCAGAATCTGTGATCTAAAATAAGATAAGTAGTAAGAATAGGCATTGGCAGCAGCAAATAACAGAAAGAGAATTCACAGAAACTGGTGAGACAGAGACACTATCTATGAAAGACAATTGATAGTTCTCATTATGATGACTATGTTCCAGCCATCCCGAAAGACAAAAACTGGATTAGAAGATTAAATCCAAATACAGCAAATTTCATTCATTCAAATACTCTAATCACATTGTGGACTAAAATCTGTTGCTGCTATAGGATGTCTTACCATACCAAAAAGTTAATCTAGCCAATGCTCCAAGTTATATACATTGGATTTATTTGCAAAAACTCACTTTATAAAATGCAGACTAGTATCATTCCCTGTAGAGGGACATGTCACAAAAATGAAAGTAGACAATTATCAAAAGATTATACAAGAGTGACAAAGAGATATAAAAACACATTTCTTCTATGAAAACAAATTTGATAGGGAAGGGTTGTGGGTGGAGAATAAAATTAAGACATACAATACAAGGACAGCAGGAAAAAAAGGAACACATAGAGAAGAAAAGCCAGGAGATCTACTCCTGCAAATTTCATGTTAATTATGTCCATGGCTAGGTAGAGTGGGAGCACTGTAGTCCCAACATTTTGGAAGGCTAAGGCAGGAGGATCGCTTGAGCTCAAGTTAAAGACCAGCCTGGGCAACATGGTGAAACCCCATCTTTACAAAAAATACAAAAATTAGGCTGGGCGCAGTGGCTCACGCCTGTAATGCCAGCACTTTGGGAGGCCGAGGTGGGTGGATCACGAGGTCAAGAGATTGAGACCATCCTCGCGAACATGGTGAAACCCTATCTCTACTAAAAAATACAAAAATTAGCTGGGCATGGTGGCGCATGCCTGTAGTCCCAGCTAGACAGGAGGCTGAGGCAGGAGAACTGCTTGAACCTGAGAGGTGGAAGTTGCAATGAGCCGAGATCACGCCACTGCACTCCAGCCTGGCAACAGAGTGAGACTGTCTCAAAAAAAAAAAAAAAAAAAAAAAAAAAATTAGCCAGGTATGGTGGTGCGTACCAACTTGCTCTGTCACTGCAGCCTGGATGACAGAGCAAGACCTTGTCTCAAAAAACAAAAAAACAAAAAAAAAGAAGAAGAAAAAATTTCTCCTAAAACAAAAGATATCCTTGGCTTCTATAAATGATTATTCCTTTCTTCTAGATCCTTATCTTCTGCTAAAGCTGCTCTATTAGCAGAGCAGTTAAACTGCTCTATTACCAGAGAATGGCCTATCAGCATAGAAGAAAGGGCATACATTGGTAAGCAAATGCCTACATACAAAGCAAGGAAATTCCATGGTAATTTAACAGCCTGGATCTCAGCCTTCTTTTCTAGCGCACATGGCTATCTTAGTAGAAGGCACATTTCATCACTTAAGACTGGAAGCTACTTTGCGATGTGGAACACAGAAATAATGGCTTAATTATATTAAACTGGATGTCCTAATGCTATTTGTTAAAACATAATTCTTTTAAGGGGAAATTTTAAGCAGGAAAGCCAGCACACATTTAAGCTTATACATTTAAAATCACTTTATAACAGTAGTTATTTCAGAGGAGTGAGACTTTCTCTTTATATTTTTAATTTTTTTCCCATTTTTTAAAAAGGCATGTAGCCAGATGTGGTGGCTCAGCCAGGCATGGTGGCTTATGCCTGTAATCCCAGCACTTTGGGAAGCCGAGGCAGGCGGATCACCTGAGGTAAGGACTTTGAGAGCAGCCTGGTCAACATGGTGAAACACCATCTCTACTAAAAATACAAAAAAAAATTAGCCAGCCATGGTGGCAGGTCCCTGTAATCCCAGCTACTTGGGAGGCTGAGGCAGGAGAATCGCTTGAACCTGGGAGGTGGAGGTTGCAGTGAGCCAATACTGCACCACTGCACTCCAGCCTGGGTGACAGAGTGAGACTCTGTCTCAAAAAAAAAGAAAAAAAAAAAAGGCATGTATTGCTTATGGTCAAAAATAATAATAAAGCGATTTCATTTTAGAAAAAACTTATAATAACTAAAGAAAAGTTTTCACTACTAGATAAATTTGAAATGACTAACTAAAAAAAGTTTTATGGTACATCTTCTAAATTCCCTAATCATAACAGTAGTTAATATTAGTCAACTGTCTTCTGCCATCCAGCACCATTTATTAATTTGTCAAACTTTTTTTTTTTTGAGATGAAATCTTGTTTTGTCACCTAGCCTGGAATGCAGTGGCGAAAACTCTGCTCACTGCAACCTCCACCTTCTGAGTTCAAGCAATTCTCCTGCCTCAGCCTCCTGAGTAGCTGGGACTACAGGGGTATGCCACCACGCCCAGCTAATTTTATGTTTTTAGTAGAGATGGCGTTTCACCATGGTGGCCAGGCACCTGGTCTTGAACTCCTGACCTCAAGTGATCCACCTGCCTCAGCCTCCCAAAGTGCTGTGATTACAGGCATGAGCCACCACACCTGGCCTAATTTGTCAAACACTTAAGATACCTAGACCAGTGCTGGTCACTGGGGATACAAGTATGAGTAAGACAGTTCCTGTCTTCAAAGGGCTGATGAGTCTAAAAGAAGAGGAGCGTGATAAGAAATGAGATGCCTTCATAGTGGTTTTGATATGCATTTCCCTGATGGTCAGTGATACTGAGGAACTTTTAATTTGTTAGACATTTGTATGGGATGATAAAATATATTAATTAGCTTGATGGTGGTAATCACTTTACAATGTATATGTATACCAAAACATTACATATCTTGAATATAAACAATTTTTATTTGTCAATTATACCTCAATAAAGCTAAGAGAGAGCGCTCCACTGCAATGTGCAAAGCATGCTACCAGATGCACAGGTGCCATGGGATTATGGAGGGTCAGGTAGTGTATCTAGGAGCAGGTAACACATAAGCTGCATCTTAAAGGATGAATTTCAGTCAAGGAGAAGAGAGGTAAAGACACTCAGGGTAGAAGAGACAGCAAATATGAAGCCCTGGGTCCAGAAAAACATAAATGAAAATATGGCATTATCATATTACTAACAACTAGTATTTACTGAACACTTACTAAGTGTCAAATACTGTATCACTGCTTTATAAGCATTTTAAATTTAATCCTCACTATAACCCTACTGGCAAAAATTATTTCCCCCGTGTTCCACTGGAGGAAACTGAGGCCCAGAGAGGTTAAGTGCCTGGAGAGGTACTGGCCAGATCATTAACTATAATGGCACACCTCTACTATGTGCTATTCTAGTTCATGATCTGGCCAGTACCTCTCCAAGATGAAGCCACCTGTATTATGAAGACAGACTAGAGAGAACCCCAGAGATAAGGAGGTGGGTTGGGACACTATTCCAGTACTCCAGGTAAGAAAGGAGGAGGGCTTTCAGTATAGAGAGAAAGGGACAGATTTTACATAATTAAAATAACTTTAAATTTTATTAAATTTTATTTAAATAATTTTACTTAATTAAAAAAAATTTAGTAATGCATTAACTGAAGAGTTTGAGGGATTTTAAGGAGGTAGAGTCTACAGGACAAAACCCAAAAGTAAATGCCCACAGAGATCAAGTGAGAAACATACTGAGTCTACTGGACCAACACAAGTCATACATGGCAAACTAGAAAAGATAGCCTGTGTCATAGGAAAAGCCAATGACTACCATGGCACTCCAGGTTTTCAGATCATCCAGTTTTTCAAGACAAGCTAGACATTTTAACTTTTATTTGAAATCTCCTAATTTTTAAATCTTTACAACCAATCCCAACATTTGAAAAACTATCTCAAGGAAAACAAAACATGTCTATAGAACCAATTCTTCTGGGCCAACAATTTTGCCCTCTGCAGAGGACAGAAAGAAAACTGACTAACATCACGTAGAGTGACTGCTAGATAGTATGAGATCTCAGCTAAGATAATGAACCACAAATTTCTAGTGGTAAAACCTGGTAGCCAGGATGCAGAAGCAAAGAAAAGGCACATGCATGAACTGATCGGAGCTTGGGGTTCTGCAACTGAGTGGTCTGGAAAAATAAAAGGATTAAAGAATCATGTTATACACTTTGCAAACATAATCTTTAATCTTCTCAACAACTCCATGGAAACTGGTCTTGTTATCCCTATTTTACTAAAGAGAAAATTTAGTAACTTATCCATTACCATGGTTAATAAATAGTGTTGGCCAGGCATGGTGGCTCACACTTATAATACCAGCACTCTGGGAAGCCAAGGTGGGAGGATCACTTGAGCCCGGGAGTTTGAGACCAGCCTGGGTAATATAGTGGGATCTCGTCTGTACAAAAAATAAAATTAGCTAGGTGCAACTGACATGCACGTGTGGTCCCAGCTACCCAGGAGGCTGAGATGGGAGGACTACTTGAGTCTGAGGTCAAGGCTGCGGTGATTATGCCATTGCATGCCAGCCTAGGCAACAGAGTAAGAACATGTCTCAACAAACAGCCAGGCGCAGTGGCTCACACCTGTAATCCCAGCACTTTGGGAGACCAAGGTGGGTGGATCACCTGAGATCAGGCGTTCAAGACCAGCCTGGCCAACACAGTGAAACCCCATCTCTACTAAAAATACAAAAATGAGCTGGGTGTGGTGGCACGTGCCCATAATCTCAGCTACTCACAAGGCTGAGGCAGGAGAATCACTTGAACCTGGGAGGCGGAGGCTGCAGTGAGCTGAGATCATACCATTGTACTCCGGCCTGGGTGACAAGAGTGAAACTGTCTCAAAAAAAAAAATAAAAATAAAAATAAAAAATAAAAAATAGAAATAGTGTTATGTGGATTTGAGAAACGTCTAAAACTCACTCTTTCCACATCCCATGCTGCTTTCCCCTGAAAGGAATGTCTGAATGAAGTGGAATATATAGAGGCCAAGAAAGACTAAAAGAATCTTTGGAATATTTTGATCAGTGCAAATCAGAGTTGAGAATCCCGTCAAGTATAACACAGAGCTGATCAGTCTGCATTCTCCACCTTAGAGAGATCAGCAGGCAGCCACAAGGTAAAAACCTTGAAGTTAGCAACAGCTAAACAATCTTCGAGGGAAATTTGGCCTTGAAGATTCCTAAAGGCCTCTTGTTCCTGTGATATTTTTTCTGACTCATAAACTGAAAGAAGCAGCATAAAAAAAGACTATTTTATTTTTACATTTTTTTTTTGAGACAGGGCCTCACTCTGCCATCCAGGCTGGAGTGCATTGGCACAATCATGTAGTAAATACTAGATCACTGCAGCCTCAACCTTGTGGGCTCAAGCAGTTGCCCAGGCTGGAGTGCAGTTGCATAATCACAGCTCACTGCAGCCTCAACCTCATAGGCTCAAGCTACCCTCCTGCCTTAGTTTTCCAATTAGCTGGGACTACAGGTGTGCATCACCATATCTGACTAATTGTCTTATTTTTTGTAGAGACAGGGTCTCCCTATATTGCCCAGGCTGGTCTCGAACTCCAGCTCAAGTGATCCTCCCACCTCAGTCTCCCAAATGCTGGAATTACAGGCGTGAGTCACCATGCCCAGCCAAAAAGTACTTTAGAACCTTGGATACACACATGTAAGTCAAAAAGGTCTGCGGACTAACCAAATCACTAAGTAATGTGTAGTCACCAGTGTGGTGCCTCTCTTCCTTTCTTCAGAATCAGTTGACCCACACAGATACTCACTTCTATGATAAGCATCAAGGTTAAAGTACTGAAAAGAGTCATCATATATTTCATCATCTCCATGCTAGGGCAAGGAAAGAGACTAAGTCATTGGCCTAGGACAAACAACTCAATTTAACAGGGCTTGCGGGATTTGGCACACATTTGCCCAACCACCTTATTTCCTGGAAGAATAGATTATAATCTGTTTATTTTCCTCTAAGATATTAACAGTGTCCTTCAAAAACTTTTTTTTCTTTTAATTTAAGGAGAGGAGTCTCTCTACATCATAAAGAAGCTTAAATGCAGATCATAAAACTCATATTAAGGCATTGCTAAAAGTACCTTACAAAATGAATTAAGAAATCTGCTATGGTGGCCAGGCGCAGTGGCTCATGCCTGGAATCCCAGCACTTTGGGAGGCTGAGACAGGTGGATCACCTGAGGTCAGGAGTTCAAGACCAACCTGGCCAACATGGTGAAACCCCATCTCTACTAATAATACAAAATTAGCCAGGTGTGGTGGAGCATGCCTGTAATCCCAGCTACATGGGAGGTTGAGGCAGAAGAATCGCTTGAACCCAAGAGGCAGAGGTTGTGGTGAGTCAAGATCGCGCCACTGCACTTCAGCCCTGGGCAAAAAGAGCGAAACTCCGTCTCAAAAAAAAAACAAAAGAAATTTGCTATGTTTTTCTGAAAAACTCCAGGAAAATCACATCTCCAGCTGGTACTCTGAAGGGGTAAATACTATTTAAATTGTTCTCCACCATGTTGTACTAAGGAACTGCAATCACGGAAGAACCATTTGCACTGTGTCTTCTCTCTATGACATCTGAAGATTATTAAAGACTCATTCTAAGGCAAAAACTCAAATTTCAAGAGGCTGAAGGCAAAGGGCCCACCACTGCAGCCTGTACGTTTTATCAACAAGAAATTTACCGTCCAGAAATAGCATGTGATGATGCTAGAAGTTCCCCCAGGGCCTCCACATGTCTACACTCCCTATAACCTTCAGATGACACAACCATATGAAGGAATTTATCTGGATATTTGGAAATTTGGGCAAGCAACCTGACAACTGAACTTTCAGGTGAGGCTAACTCATATGGACTGTCTGGGCATTCTAAAGCATCTCAGTATTTTTCTGAAAATCAGTAGGTTTCCTACCTAGTTCATATAACTTTGTAGTTATTTAGGAGCCAAGACATTAGTCTTAAAGAAAAAAAAAATCATATCCCACAACCTCAACATAATTACATAAAACAGGTAGCTAAAATTAGGGAACAGGAAACTGGGACAAGCTCGTTGACTAACCAGAGCCAACAAAGTCTAATAGGCTGAAATTATAGTTTAATTTCCTTTAATTAAAATGTTCTGGCTGGGTGTGGTGGTTCACGCCTGTAATCCAAGCACTTTGGAAGCCAAGGCAGGTGGATCACCTGAGGTTGGGAGTTCAAGACTAGCCTGACCAACATGGTGAAACCTCGTCTTAAAAAAAAAATAAAGTAAAATAAAATAAAATGTTCCAATTACAGATCACCTTAAAAGATCATCTGGTTTTTAAGAATTGAGAGGTTTTTTTCCTTCTTAAATTGTCCTAGAGAACCACCTTGGTGAATCGGTAACTGCTATTTTTACCTACTGTAATAGCAAGACCCTAAAAGGATTCTTTTCTTCCCTTCTAACAATAAAAGTACTTATAATACTAATCATAAAGTTCTTTAACAAAGGTAATACCAAGCTATAATATTTGCCCATATGACATCAAGAAATGGGAAGTAATAAAGATTTGTTTCTAGATATTGCCTTCTGAAGAAAAGCAGACCAAAGTTCACAACTCAAAAAGTAGGGAGGACAGGCAATGGTGGCTCACACCCGTCACCCCAGCACTTAGGGAGGCTGAGGCGGGCAGATCACTTGAGGTCAGGAGTGAGCCCAGCCTGACCAACATGGCAAAACCCCATCTCTGTCAAAAATAAAAAATTTGCTGGGCATGGTGGCAGGCATCCGTAATTCCAGCTGCTCAGGAGCCTGAGGCAGGAGAATCACTTGAACCTGGGAGGTGAAGGTTGCAGGAAGCCGAGATTGTACCACTGCATTCCAGCCTGGGTAAAAAAGCTAGACTCCATTTCAAAAAAAAAAAAAAAAAAAAAAAAAAGGTAGGAAAATAACTGTTAATTGCATATGCAGAGTAGGCGATGTCAAGAGTATGTGAATACTCACACTGAACCTGTGAGAAGTGAGAAGACAGGTAACTAGGAAGATAAACCCATTTAGAACTGGATTTTCTTGGACCATGCTAGGCAGTGGCTGGAAACAGATTTTACAGCAGGTCCTGCTACTAAAGCCTGCTCTCATTCCTTTACCAAACATTCAAGATAATACTTCAAAAGGATGTATAAGTAGCTTAGGTCAGTAAGGCAATTAGGAATAAAATGGAATAGAGTTCACCTGAGGGAAGAAACAAGTCTTATTCAAGAACCTGAATTGAGCAAATTATATTTGCATAATAAATTTGGTTCTAAGTTTTCTGGAAGCCAAAATTAAAAGACTAAAAGAGACATCATTTGTTTTCTGACGAAAGCTCACAAATTTATCTCAGGGACAATTTTCCTGGAAGTAACCACTAACAACAATTTATCAGGAACGTCCTCGTGAAAGGACTGTAATTAATAGACTCTTCATTTTCAACCATGGTCTTGCTAAAGATAGAAGCACAGTTCAAATGAGTGCTTTTAGTGACCCTCCCTAATAATGAATGACCTGACCTAATGCAGAGTTGAGACCTGGTTCTCTTCCCTGCCCCTATGCACTACCACTCCTGCTGCTCAAAGAATTCCAGCCTGCAGGAAGAATGGGACTACTTTTGGTCACTTGGTACCACAACTGCATTTAAAAAAAAAAAAGGGTACCAGAAAAAGCTGCCTTAAAAATAACACTATCCACCCAGACCGAATTCCCTTCTCCAATAAAAGCAACCAGGGCTCCTTGGAGAAATGATCCTAAGATTGAGGAAGGAAATGTACAAAATGAGCCTGGAGCATCTTATAGCGCAAAAGTAAGAAGGTGCTCAAAAACAAAAACCAGAGGTCAAAGCAGGGGTATCATTTAAGGTCAGGAGTTTGAGACCAGCCTGGCCAACATGGAGAAACCCCATCTCTACTAAAAATACAAAAATTAGCTGGGCAAGGTGGCACCTACCTGTAATTCCAGCTACTCAGGAGGCTGAGGCATGAGAATCATTTGAATCCAGGAGGCAGAGGTTGCAGTGAGAGCAGATTGCACCACTGCACTCCAACCTGGGCAACAGAGCAAGGCTCTGTCTCAAAACAAACAAATAAGCAAACAAACAAAAACCAAAATTCAAAAAATACAAGAATGGGGGTGTGTCAAAGGGACACAGAGCCTATCGAAAGAGCTCCCAATAGCCAAAGCTGAAACAATTAGGGCAACCAAATATAGTATTGGTTTATAATCCAAAGTACACAATAAATATCCATGAATCTATACTTACATATAAATGATTAAGTAAATAAATGAGGAAGAGAGACAAATTTCCGTGAAGATTCTCAAATGATTTATGTAGGCACCTGGAAGGAGGGTGAAGCGTAACTCCCCACTCCTTCAGTGTGGGCTATATAAAGCGTCTTCCTTCTAAAGAACACAGCATGGAAAGGGGGAAAAAAGAGTAACTCTGTAGTGGACTGATGAAAACATCATTAAGGGCAAAAAAAGGAAAGAGAAGAATAATTGTATTGTGAAGAAACCTGACAAACACTAATTCATCCAAATGATCAAAGGCATTATCAATAGTGACAGATCATGTTGATGTGAAGTGATGAAAATAACACTTTACAAGTGAATCATGGTTTTGACAAGAAAAAAAATGACACTTCATCTCTGTGGTCTTCCTCCCCAAAACCCATAACCTCAGCTTATCATGAGAAAAGCATCTGACAAATGTCCAACAGAGGGCATCCTACAAAATACTTGTCCAGGGTCCTCAAAACTCACAAGGTATGCCAGGCTCAGTGGCTCACACCTTGTAATCCTAGCACTTTGGGAGGCCGAAGCAGGAGGATCACTTGAGTCCAGGAATTCAAGACCAGCCAGGGCAACACAGGAAGACCCTGCCTCTACAAATAATTTTTTTAAAAATTAGTTAGGTGTGGTGGTGCATGCCTGTGGTCCTAGCTAATCAGGAGGCTGAGGCAGGAGGATCGTCTGATCCCAGGAGGTCAAGGCTGCAGTGAGTTGTGATCATGTCACTGCACTTCAGCCTGGATGACAGAGCAAGACCCTGTCTCAAAACAAACACATAAACAAAAAAACTTACAGGCCGGGCACAGTGGCTCATACCTGTAATCCCCAGCACTTTGGGAGGCCAAAGTGGGCAGATCCCTTGAAGTCAGGAGTTTGAGACCACCCTGGCCAACAAGGTGAAACCTCATCTCGACTAAAAACACAAAAATTAGCTGGGCATGGTGGCAGGTACTTGTAATCCCAGCCATTTGGGAGGCTGAGGAAGGAGAATTGCATGAACTTAGGAGGCACAGGTTGCAGTGAGCCAAGATGGCGCCACTGCACTCCAGCCTGGGTAATAGCAAGATTCCGTCTCAAAAACAAAAAACCAAAATAAAACAAAACTCACAAGATCATCAAAAACAAGGAAAGTCTGAGAAACTGTCACAAACTAGAGGAGCCTAAACAGACATGACTAAATATAATGTATCCAGAATGGGATCCTGGAACAGAAAAATGGACATAAGCTAAAAAAACTACCAAAATCTGAATAAAGTATGGTCTTTGTTACTTAATAATCATGTATCAATACTGGATCATTCATTGTGACAATTGTTTCATATAATGTAAGATGTTAACAACAGGGGAAACTGGGTCTAGGGTACATGGGAACTATACTATTTTTGTTATTTTTTTGTAAACCTCAAACTTTCTAAAAAGAAAAGTTTACTAAAAAATATACTATCCAGAAGGATGAAGTCAAATACATAGACAGATTGAGCATCCCTAATCCAAAAATCTGAAATGCTCTAAAATTCAAAACTTGACAACATGACACTACAAGTGAAAAATTCCACGTCTGACTGCATGTGATGGGTCGAAGTCAAAACTTTGTTTCATGCACAAAATTATTAAAGGTACTGTATAAAATACCTTCAGGCTATGTACATAAAGTATATACGTAACAAAGGAATTTCATATTTAGGCTTGGGGCTTATCTCCAATATATCTCATTATGTATGTGCAAATATTCCAAAATCCAAAAACACCCATATCTGAGACACTTCAGGCCCCATGCATTTCAGATAAGATTCTCAACCTGTATGTACACACACATACCCCCTTCTAAATTCTCAAGAAATTTAGTCTACTCAGAGCCAAGCAAGCAAACAAGCATTTTCATATACATTTTACTTTTTATGAAGTCTATGCAAATAGCTCATTGGGACAAGTCTATACCTACTCATGTAAAATGACGTATGATCCAGAGAAGGTGGCTAGTCTCTGTCTTCCCATTGGCACAGGTCACATATAACTTTCATTTGCTGAGTCAGCTCCATACCCCACCAGTCTATGTTCCCCTTGCTTCACTTTTGTTTTTGTTTTTTTGTTTTTTTAAAAGAAATAGAGACAGGATTTCACCATGTTGGCCAGGATAGTCTCAATTTCCTGACCTCGTGATCCACCCGCCTCGACCTCCCAAAGTGCTGGGATTACAGGCGTGAGCCACCACACCCGGCCCACTTTTTTTTTTTGAGACGGAGTCTCGCTCTTTTGCCCAGGCTGGAGTGCAGTGGCATGATCTCAGCTCACTGCAGCCTCCGCCTCCCAGGTTCCAGCCATTCTCCTGCCTCAGCCTCCTGAGTAGCTGAGATTACAGGTGCACACCACCATGCCCGGCTAATTTTTGTATTTTCAGTAGAGATGGGGGTTTCACCATGTTGGCCAGGCTGGTCTCGAACTCCTGACCTCAGGTGATCCGCCCCCCTTGGCCTTCCAAAGTGCTGAGATTACAGGTGTGAGCCACTGTGCCCAGCTGCTTCACTTTTTAAAAAAGCAAAAACATCTTCTTTTCTGGGAGCAGAAGAGGTCACTCGGCTTGTAGTTTTGGTGCAGCTGGTGAAAATTTGAAGATGCAACTTGCTTCAAAGAGGGTCCTAACTGCAGTCTGTCTTTTTCAGGTTTATGATCAGTCTGTGGTATAAACTGAGTATATAATGTGTACATATTAAAGATTACCATCAACCTTGTAGTTCCTAACTCAGATATTAGGAAGCAGCAAGTCCTTTGTAGTAGCTCTATATACTGGATAAAAATAAATGGAAACAGGAATATCTAGCTTTTTCTCTCTCTGAGAGACGGTACAACATAGTACTTTGAAGATGGAAGGTTCTAGAGTCAGACTTTCTGGTCTGTGCTCAAATCACAGGTATGCTGCTTACCAGCTGTGAAGACTTGGACATGCTCCTTAACTTCTCTACCTCATTTGTAAAATAAGGACAACAGTTGTATATACTTCATAAGGTTATCATGAATATATATATATATATTTTTTAGATAGGGTATCACTGTGTTGCCCAGGCTGGTCATGAACTCCTGGGCTCAAGAGATCCTCTTTGTGTCGGCCTCCTGAGTAGCTGGGATTACAGGGATACACCACCATGCCCAGCTACTGTGGGGATTAAATGTTATACAGGTAAACTGCCTCGAACAGTGTTGGTCACATAGCAGGCATTCAGTAGGTGTTATATTATTGTTGTAACTGTTTGTTGGTGATAACTCATAACTCCATAAACATTTAGGTCATTAACCATATTTTCTTTCCTTTTTTTTTTTTTTTTTTTGAGACAGAGTTTCACTCTGTCATAAAGGCTGGAGTGAAGTGGCATCATCTTGGCTCCCTGCAACCTCTGCCTCCAGGGTTCAAGCAATTCTCATGCCTCAGCCTCCAGAATAGCTAGGACTACAGGTGCGTGCCACCATGCCCAGCTTTTATGTGTGTGTGTGTTTGTGGTTTTAGAAGAAGTGGGGTTTCATCATGTTGGCCAGGCTGGTCTCAGCCTCCTGAGCTCTGGCAATCCATCTGCCTCAGCCTCCCAAAGTGCTGGGATTACAGGCGTGAGCCATGGCGCTCGGCCCATTAACCGTTTTTTCTAACCTAACAGTACTAATGGATGGCAAAATAGATAAATTGTGCTATGTTCACTAAACCCAGGGATGATTAGGGCTCCAATGCTTATTGCATGGAAACAGAGAGAAAGGGATAGTCAGGTACACTCTCAAGGAAGCAGCAGCAAGATTTAGAAAATAAAAGGATACAAAATACCTAACAAAGCAGATGTTTGATCCTTTTAGCTGATAAAAAGAGACAGTGAGAAATCCAAGATGATGCCAGCTTTTCCTATATGTGATTTTTAACTTAATAAGGAATAAACTACATGAAGAATCCAACATTAAATATGAAGGAAAGAGACAGAAGATTGAGGTTGCATATATAATTATCTCCATGCTTTACTTCATAAGAATTCACAAGTAAATACTGAGCCAAAGGGCCTATTCCCCTAAGATAGAAAAAGGCAGAAAGAACACCAACTCATTAAAGACACTATGGTTTTAGATAGAAAAATAGTATCAGAAACACTTTCAAAAGGGACCACTGGGCCGGGTGCAGTGGCTCACCCCTGTAATCCTAGCACTTTGGGAGGCTGAGGTGAGCGGGTCACCTGAGATGGGCGGATCACCTGAGGTCGGCAGTTCGAGACCAGCCTGACCAACATGGTGAAACCTTGTCTCTACTAAAAATACAAAATTAGCCAGGCGTAGAGACGCATGCCTGCAATCCCAGCTACTTGGGAGGATAAGGCAGGAAAATCACTTGAACCTGGGAGGCAGAGGTTGTGGTGAGCGGAGATCATGCCATTTGCACTCTAGCCTGGGTAACAAGAGTGAAACTCTCCCTCAAATAAATAAATAAAGGGGACCACTGTATCTCAAAAATGAAAAATGTGAACTCTGATGGCCTAGGTGCTATATTTAATGGGCATCCAATGAATGTCAGCTGATCTTTTAAACAAAAGCATGTACAAAGTCTATCAAGTATATTCCTGAAATCAAAGGATCACATCTAGATTTTACCCAGAACAAAGTCAAACTTAGAAAGGCTACAAGCAGCATTTGGCAACACTAAATTCTTTCAAATTTCTAGCACAATTCACTGATGGTATAGCATACTACAGAAGTACTGCTTAAGCTAAAATATGATCAAGGAGGCTGGGAGGCTTTTTCTAGAAATGCTGAAAACCAGAAATAGAAAATTTCCAGGCACTGGCATAATATGGATAGATGCTCTCTTCCTGCTTCTATCAGCATTTGCTACATTAACTTAACACAGGCAATACGTCATGCTTCACTTGGGGGAGGAGGCGCAGGAAGAAAAGGGGAGAAAGAGAGGGAGGAAAGAGGGGGAATGAGAAGGAAAGACCAGTTGCTGCCCTAACAATACTACTGCGGGGGTGAAGCCAGATCAAATGTTTTTTTTCATACTGTTCCAAAGTTATTTACGGTAAAAACTTCCAGCGTGACCCTTTTATTATAGGCACAAACAAAGCCTTGTTCTTTCTTAACAACTAGTCCCTTGATTTCCCACATTTTATGTTGAACAATGAGGTTGGGAGCACAGGATAAAGCAGATGACATCAACCTCCCTCAAGTCGGAGACTTGTTTGGTAGCCCAAGTTCTGGTTTGCAGCCAGCTGGCTGATTTCACAGAGGGCTCTACTGTCCAGGCTGCCAGGCTGCGTATGCATACGGGGGCAATGGCTCAGGATCAAACTACCAGTCAGCAATTCACACAAGAAACAGCATAGAAGTTACTGCAGCCCCACTAGGTTACCTTTATATATTTGTTCCACTTTCCTAGAAACCAGACTCAGTCTTCAGAAGTCATAATAAAGACAGAGTGTAGCAATTTCAAACTGGAAGCAGCCCCCTTCTCTAGATCAGTTCAAAACAGGGAAGGCTATAGACAACTGTTTACTGAGTAAGAGAGATTTAAATGGAGTAATGTATCCTTTAATTTTTATGGAGAAGGAAACACAAAAGCTAGAAATTTTGTACATAATACAAAAAAATTAATTTATATTATTAAATGTTAATGTGCCAATTAGCCTTCTGTACTAAACCATCTATTTATTGACCTGTTTCTAACCCAGTGGAGAATAATCGCATTAAATTCACACTGAAAGGGCTAATTTTTCCCTACAGAAAAAGTCTGGCCTAAGTAAGGGTTCATGATAGTTACTGATAAAAAGGATGGCTCGTTTTGATGAATGAGAACAAGCATCCTAATCTTTTTTTTTTTTTTTTGAGACAGAGTCTTGCTCTGTTGCCCAGGCTGGAGTGCAGTGGCACAATCTTGGCTCACTGCAACCTCTGCCTCCTGGGTTCAAGTGATTCTCCTGCCTCGGCCTCCTGAGTAGCTAAGACTATAGGCGCATGTCACCCCACCAGGCTAATTTTTGTATGTTTAGTAGAGACAGGATTTCACCAGGTTGGCCAGGATGGCCTCGATCTCCTGACCTTGTGATCGACCTGCCTCAGCCTCCCAAAGTGCTGGGATTATAGGCGTGAGCCACCGTGCCTGGCTAAAGCATCCTATTCTTTTTCCTTGTCAGCACAGAACAGACCTCAGTACAGATACCAGTAATAAAAAAGCTGAAATACAATAATTCCAAACAAAATAATCTGAAAACTATAGATACATAGCATCTTTTCCTTCTGTCCTCCCCCACCTCTTCTCCCTTCTACCACTCTGTTTCTCCTCCCACCCCTTCTCTCCAACCTCCTCCCTCTCCTCTCTCTCATCATGCCTGGCCTATAGTATCTTTTCACAACACTTTTTGTGAGGGGCTTAAGTTGTGGCAGGCCTATGACTGAAGGCTGAACTCTTTAGGGGATCTGTTTGGTTTTCCTATCCATAAGCTAGTTGGGAAGGACTGAAATCATAACTGGGTATAAGATCCAGATTTTCAACCAGGTGTGGTGGCTCACGCCTGTAATCTCAGTGCTTTGGGAGGTGGAGGTGGGAGGATCACTTGAGGCCAGGAGTTCAAGGTCGTATTGAGCTATGATCATGCCACTGCACTCCAGCCAGAGCAAAATAGTAAATATTCAAATTTTAGAAAATCTCATTTCACAAAATGAAATAATTAGCATCAGCACTCTTGAAAATGACAATTAAAAAATGTCAGACCAATTAGATTTGAAAGAAGCTAAAAAGGTGTTATAAATGACATAAATTATTACCATCAGGCTTTTCTTTCCTTTCTGGTGATGATTATGACAATTCCTCATAATTGGCTTTTCCCCCTTCTGTAATCTATTCCCAAAGTATAAATCATCCTTAGAAAACAACTCCACTTATCTCCTAAAATTATCTCATCCCCAGATTTTCACTATTAAGAAGCATTCTAAACAATAAACAGTACCGAATCCTAGTAAACTATTATGGCATCATTTAGTATTCATAAAAATGTGGCCAGGCGTATTCATAAAAATGTGGTGGCTCACACCTGTATTCCCAGCACTTTGGGAGGCTGAGGTGGGCAGATCACCTGAGGTCAGGAGTTCGAGACCAACCTGACCAACATGGAGAAATACTGTCTCTACTAAAAATACAAATTTAGCTGGGCATGGTGGCACGTGCTTGTAATCCCAGTTACTCGGGAGGCTGAGGCAGGAGAATCGCTTGAACCCAGGAGGTGGAGGTTGTGGTGAGCTGAGATTGCGCCATTGCACTCCAGCCTGGGCAACAAGAGCAAAGTTGCGTCTCAAAAATAAAATAAAATAAAATAAATGTGGTTTTCAATTCAAATCAAGAGAGCTAAGATTCTGAGTCCCTACAACAGGCTTTTATTATGGACCTGAAGTAATGGGGGAAACTTCTATATTCACTATCAATGATGAGTTGATACTTCCTGCTTCAGTTACGTACAGCAAAGTCTTTATATCTGACACTAGTTAGCTTGGTTTAGCCTCACTTTGTGAAATGAGTAGGGAAGTATGGAACAGACTCAATTTGGAAACCTTAACACAAAATACATCTCAACATAGGCCTGAAGTAGAAAGCTTTGCAGTAGAGGACCACCCATCATTTCAATCCATTTCTCTCTCTCTGTTCAGAAAGGCCTTCCCTGACCACTCAAACACTCTTTAACTAATTAGTCACCCACTACTCCCTGGTGCCTGAACTTTCATTATAGTGCTTATCACTATCTGAAATTCTATTATTTTAACTCGTTTTTTTTGTCTTTGTTACCCACAAGAGCTCAAGGACCTTGTCCCCCATTTATCCCCATATTCCCAGCCAGGTCTGATACATACTAAGTATCAAATAAATATTTGTTGAATGAATGAAACAATCACAAACTACTTGTAATTCCTCTCATTAAAATACTCCATATCTAGTTATTTCAATGACATATAGCATGAGGGACTCTGAGGAGCAATTCAATTTTTGTTCAATATAGAGGAAAGAAAAGAGTACTAACATCTATGGAGCATCATAATGGGCCGTATACCATAAAAACCTTACCCAACTCAATCAGTCCTTCAAGTATATGAGCTCTACGATTCCCATATTACAGAAAGGGGACCAGAGGAGAAGGGTTAAGTAATCCCTGCAAGACCCACATACCCTTTAGGTGGTGGAGCTGGTGGGATCTGAACCAAATCTACCTTACTTCAGATCTAGTCTCTCCTTTTTTTTTTTTTTTTTTGAGACAGAGTCAGTGCAATGTGTGATCTCTGCTCCCTGCAACCTCCGTCTCCCAGGTTAAAGGGATTCTCCTGCCTTAGTCTCCTGAGTAGCTGGGATTATAGGTGTGCACTACCACACCTGGCTAACTTTTGTATTTTTAGTAGTGATGGGGTTTCACCATGTTAGCCAGGCTGGTCTCGAACTCCTGACCTTGTGATCCATCCATCTCAGCCTCCCAAAGCGCTGGCATTACAGGTGTGAGCCACCGCGCCCAGCCAATCTAGTCTCTTTCTACTATACCACAAGGCTTCTCAAGAAGACTCAGACGTTTAACTCAGTTGTACAAAAATGTGTACATTAAATTGAAGACACAATGATGAGTAAGACATTGAAGAGTTCACAAAGTAAACACTGCACTGCACGAAAAGTGCCATGTACAACAGGATATAATGGTATATGTGCTCTAGTACCTTTTCATACAGCTTTTGGTGAGGGGGGAAAAAAGAAGTTATAAGCCAATGGGGGCACATAGGGGACACAGCAAGGCAAAGACTGATCCAGGTAAAGAGAACATTATATTGAAAGAACTGTAAGGTGTTCAGTATAGCTAGAGTCAGAGTGGGAGGAAGGAAATAAAGAGAATGGAAGAGGGAAAGATCAGAGATGAGGCAAGCACGGTGCTTGTTCATCTGCTCACTAATTCCTTAGGATGAAGTCCTATGTGCCAGGCCTTATATTAGGCAAGCATTGCAATGATGAATGTTCAAGCAGCTTATAGTTTATCCAAGGAAATGGGTAAACACAAAACTGCAACACAGAGAGGTGTATAATAACACAGGTGCATTCAGTGGATACTAAGATGTTCCTAGACAGGAAGAAAGTGAATCAGATTAACTAAGGTACTATATTCACACAGACCCTTATAAGAAAGACTGCTTCAGGCTGGGCACAGTGGCTCACACCTATAATCTCAGCACTTTGGGAGGCTGAGGCAGGCAGATCACCTGAGATCAAGAGTTTGAGACCAGCCTGGCCAACATGGTGAAATCCCATCTCTACTAAAAATAAAAAAACTGGCCGGGCATGGTGGTGTGCGTCTGTAATCCCAGCTACTCAGGAGGCTGAGGCAGGAGTATCGCTTGAACCTGGGAGGCAGAGGTTGCAGTGAGCCGAGATCACGCCACTGCACTCCACCCCCCCCAAAAAAAAGACTTCCTCATTCAGCACAACTACCAAATGCTAAGCTCAGGTGACCAGGTTTTGCACCAGTCTCTCCAGTGCTCCTCCTACTTCAAATCAAACCACAGCTGCCTGAATCAGGGGTGGACATGTGACCAAAGAGAAGACAAGCCATTGGCTGATCTGAGACCTCGATGTGGCCTAGCATATGAAAAGGAGCTCGGCACTCAGGAGTTGCACCTCAATAGCTAAAATGATGCACAGAGAGAATCCTTGAAGCGGTTGTCAAAATATAAGAAAAAGCGGAACTGGGTGAACAGACGCTGAAAAAGACTGAAAGCTGCTATAGGGCTGAATCAGCTCACAGATGTGTTCTGTGGCTTCCATGGCATATTACATTTTCATAAATGACACGTAGCTTGTGGTCTCCCAATACCAGTCCCCACAAAAAGGAACCAGAATTCCATAGAGAAACAGTTGTTCTGAGGTCAGGGGATAGACATATACAAGATAAGCCTAAAATACTTTGTTGTGCCAGAAAACAAGGATGCTATCAAAGCCTAACAGGATTATGTCAAAAAAATGCAGGTGCCAATATAAAGGAACCAAAGGGACAAAATGAGCATAAAGAATGGAAACAACTGCCTAAAAACACAATGACTCTAAAAGTTGAAACAAACACAAATAGTTCAGTAAAATACTTTTTTAAAAAAACAAAAACTCTTGGACAACACTGAAAATGACAAGGGCAACAATTCCTTACTCTGAAAATTATCAATTAGAAGAAATCAATTCTGCATTTATCCTGCCTACATGAATAATACATTTAGGGTAATCAGATGATATTAATTCCTTAAGAATAATTTCAGCTAATCAATATGGAAGGAGTAACAGAATTAGAAAATCATCATTTCACAACCTTAATGAAATAATAAATTCACACGGTAGTCATCAGCAGATTCCTAAGTGAAAGATTAATCGGAAACCTTACAATGAAGTCTTCAGGCTACTACCACCCGGGTAGAGAGAAAAATGCTTCCCCTACACAAAGACGTCCACATCCTAATCCCTAGAACCCATGAATGTGTTATCTTACATAGCAAAAGGGATTGTGCAGATGTGATTAAATCAGATTAAGGGTCTTGAGGTGGAGAAGATTGTCACAAGGATCCTTATAAGGGAATGAGGGAGGCAGGTGAGTATGAGGATGAGATGATGACAGCAGGGGAGAGAAGAAGGAAAGTGGGAGAGAGGGTGGTGAGGAACAAAGTGGAGGATGGACAAGGGAAGGAGAGGAAGACAGAGTTGAAGATACTATGCTACTGGCTTTAATTTTTTTTTTTTTTTTTGAGACAGAGTCTCACTCTGTCACCCAGGTTGAAGTGCTGTGGCTCAACACAACCTCTGCTTCCCAGGTTTAAGAGATTCTCCTGCCTCAGTCTCCCGAGTAGCTGGGACTACAGGTGTGCACCACCATGCCAGCTAATTTTTGTATGTTTGGTGAAGATGGGGTTTCACCATGTTGGTCAGGCTGGTCTCAAACTCCTAACCTTCAGTGATTCGCCCACCTAGGCCTCCCAAAGTGCTGGGATTACAGGTGTGAGCCACCGTGCCCATCCTGGCTTTAAAGATGGAGGAGGAGATGTGAGCCAAATAGAAGTGGCCTCTAGAAGCTAGAAAGAGCAAGAACACGGATCCCCACCCCATTCACAATGAGTCTCCAGAAGAAACACGGCTCTGCCAACATCCTGATTTTAGGACTTCTGACCTTCACAATGAGGAAGACAAATTCCTGTTGTTTTAAGCTGTAAATTTGCGGTAATTTGTTATAGCAGCAAGACACTAAGACACACCTTAATCCACTGATCAATCTTAGCAGCAGCAATATGGGGCACAAAAAGTACTGTGTTCCTATAGTGATACCCTTGACAAAAAAATAAACCTGAATCTGGTTACACCTTTACAGCTGATTCCTTTTACAAAATACAGGGGAAGAACTCGTTAAAAGACACCTCTAAGAAGCAAACAGACAAATCCAAAATGTTGGACATTCTTTTAAGAGCAATTGACACCAACAATTCAACTGCAAGCATAAAAAAGGTGAGAGGGGCCCGGCGCGGTGGCTCATGCCTGTAATCCCAGCACTGTGACAGGCCGAGGCGGGTGGATCACAAGGTCAGAAGTTCGAGACCAGGCTGGCGGAGATGTTGAAACCCCGTCTCTACTAAAAATACAAAAATTAGCTGGTGCGGTGGCATGCGCCTGTAATCCCAGCTACTCAGGAGGCTGAGGCAGGAGAATCGCTTGAACCTGGGAGGCGGAGGTTGCAGTGAGCCGAGATCGCGCCATTGCACTCCAGCCTGGGTGAGTGAGAAACTGACTCAAAAAAAAAAAAAAAAAAAAAAAAAGGGTGAGAGGGGTCGGTTACAGTGGCTCATGCCTGTAATACCAGCACTTTGGGAGGCTAAGGCGGGCGGATCAGAAGGTCAGGAGTTCGAGACCAGCCTGACCAATATAGTGAAACACCATCTCTACTAAAAATACAAGTTAGCCGGGTGTGGTGGCAGACACCTGTAGTCCCAGCTACTTGGAAGGCTGAGGCAGGAGAATTACTTAAACCCAGGAGGCGGAGGTTGCAGTGAGCCGAGATCGCACCACTGCACTCCAACCTGGCTGGGCAACAGAGCAAGACTCCACCTCAAAAAAAAAAAAAAAAAAAAAAAGGAGGTGTGAGGAAGAGGAGACTGCTTTAGATTAGACACTTGAGAGAGACAACAAATTAACTTTCAAAAGACATTTCTGAGACAAGTGGGGTCATCAGAATATGGACTGGGTATTAAGGAACCACTGTTCATTTTGTGAGGTGTGATTATAGCCACGTAACATTGTGGTTATGTTTATATTTTTAAAGAGATCCAGGCCAGGCATGGTGCCTCATGCCTGTAAGCCCAGTACTTTGAAAGGCCGAGGCAGGTGGATCACTTGAGGTCAGGAGTTCAAGACCAGCCTGACCAATATAGTGAAACCTCGTCTCTACTAAAAGTAACAAAAATTAGCTCGGTGTGGTGGTGCGCACCTGTAGTCCCAGCTACTTGGGAGGCTGAAGCAGGAGAATCACTTGAACCCGGGAGGTGGAGTTGCAGTGGGCCAAGATTGCACCACTGCACTCTAGCCCGGGTGAGAGCAAGAGTCTGTCTCAAAAAAATAAATAAAAATAAAGAGATGCATGCTGAAGTATGCAGGACTGAAATATCATGAGATCTGTGATTTACTTTAAAACAATTTAGCATGAAATGATACGGTGGAAGCAGTTAAGATGACACGTGTGGAAAGATCCTGATAATTGCTGAATCTGAATAATGGGTATAAAGGTGAATTCACTATACTATTCTTTACAACGCTGAAAACAAATCAATGCCAAAACCGATTTGAATTGGTTGGTGAAATTTATTTTATTTAATTTTTAGGGGCCAAATCATTTTATTGAGGGGAATGGAGTGGCAAAGCAGCGGTGAGGACGATGAGATCCATGGTCCTCTGGAGGGCCAGAATTTCCGAGGCTCTACAGCACTGAAAGCTGGTTGGTGAAATTTAAAATCAGGAGCTGGCCGGGCGTGGTGGCTCATGCCTGTAATCCCAACACTTTGGGAGGCCAAGGTGGGTGGATCACCTGAGGTTGGGAGTTTGAGATCAGCCTGACCAACATGGAGAAACCCCATCTCTACTAAAAAATACAAAATTAGCTGGGCGTGGTGGTGGGAGCCTGTAATCCCAGCTACCTGGGAGGCTGAAGCAGAAGAATCACTTGAAGCCAAGAGGTAGAGGCTGCAGTGAGCCAAGATTGCACCATTGCCCTTCCAGCCTGGGCAACAAGAGCAAAACTCTGTCTCAAAAAAATAAATAAATAAAATAAAAATAAATAAATAAAAATCAGGACCTTTCACTTCAAAATCTGGCATTCCTATTTCATTTGAAAAATCAGATGTGGGCTGGGTGCAGTGGCTCATGCCTGTAATCCTAGCACTTTGGGAGACCACGGTGGGGAGATCACTTGAGCCCAGGAGTTCGAGACCAGCTTGGGTAATATGGCAAAACCCTGTCTCTACAAAAAAAAAAAAATATGAAAACTAGCCGGTCATGGTGGCATGTGCCTGTAGTCCTAGCTACTCAGGAGGCCGAGGTAGAAGGATCACCTGGGCCCTGGGGAGGTCAAGGCTGCAAGAAGCTGTGATGGTGCCACTGCACTATAGTCTGGGTGGCAGAGTAAGACCCCTATCTCAAAAAAAAAAAAAAAAGAAAAAAAAAATCAGATGCATGGCAAGTCTCATCAAAAATTGAGTATTGGTCACCCCTAATTAACAGTTTCCACTACACCCAATTATTCTGTTTATCATCACTGCTGCTTTTAAAAAATACCTGGTCCACAGGGGGATGGAGGCAGCAAACCACACTGCCATGTAGGTACCTATGCAACAATCCTGCATGTTCTGCACATGTACCCCAGAACCTAAAGTGCAATAAAATATATGTATGTATATAAAAATAAAACACACACACACCTGGTCCAATTCCTACAATTATATTACCTATTTTACATTTGGGTTTAGGACCCCTGTCCTTCCACTAAGCTGGTTAGTAGCAAAAGAACAGAGGAGACACAAGAGAGCAACTGAGTGATGGCAAAATGCAGGGTGTAGATCCTGCTGGTTGTTTTTTTGTTTTTTTTGTTTTTTTTGTTTTTTTGAGATGGAGTCTTGTTCTGTCGCCCAGGCTGGAGTGCAGCGGTGTGGTCTCAGCTCACTGCAGCCTCCACCTCCCGGGTTTAAGCGATTCTCCTGCCTCAGCCTCCTGGGTTGCTGGGATTACAGGTATGTGCCGCCACGCCCAGCTAATTTTTGTATTTTTAGTAGAGACAGAGTTTCACTATATTAGCCAGGCTGGTCTCGAACTCCTTACCTCGTGTGATCTGCCCACCTCGACCTCCCAAAGTGCTAGAATTACAGGCGTAAGCCACTGTACCCGGCCTAAAGTCCTGCTGTTGTGGTCCCTTCAGCAGCCCTAGAGTCTACGTAATTCCCATAAGGCCATGCTAAACTATGGTTCCTGTTATTTATTGAGAACTTAACAGAAGCAAGGTAACAGGTTTGGCATTCTAGAAAAGATGAATCTGAGAATAGTTCCTACCCTGAGGATACTAATAGTCTAATAAGTAAGACAAAACATAAACAAAAGCAGTTCAGAAAATAAGTGAGTTCAGGGTACTGTTCAGGGTGGCTCCATGTAGAATGCAAAGTGGGAAGTGACCATATGTATAGCTCAGGAGCAGATCATGAAGAGCACAACAAAGCATATTGAGAAATTCAAACTATCAACAAGCAATAGTGAGCCACCGAAGGGCTTTACAATATAAGAACAAATCAGACAGCAACACTGGAGATGAGAGCAAGGTCTCTTTCACTGGTGAAATTCCCTGAGTCCATGAACCTCCTCTCAAGTGTAGGAAGCGTGATCTCCCACCCTGGAAACACTGTATCTAAGCTTCTAAAATTATGCCATCATTCTTCCTGAGTAGACTGAAGTTTGGAACCCAAAGAGAACAACAGAGTCACAGAGTAACTGCCCAGAAAATAGTTTCTCTCTCCTAAATAGAGATAAATTACATGTATTACCACCCTACTGGGTTCCACTACTTTAACATATGTTATGGTCTTATTACATCTGAAACTATATTAAAAAATAAAAACGTTTCTTACTATTTAGCATAAGAAAAGCCCCATACAGAGAAAAAAAAAGACACTTTGCTTATTATGAATGAATAACACTACCTAAAATGCAACCAAATACTGACGGATATTAAATTATATTAATGTCTCAAAGATCAGGCCAGACTATTCTTAGCTCCAAAATGGGACCAAACTGGTATTACGATAGTAGTTGTTACCATGCAAGAGCATAGTTGACATTTTCATAAAAGTAGCCAAGTCCAGATTCTGGCATACCAAAGAAAAAGGACTAGAGACTGAGACTCTTTTGTAACCAATAATCGACTTTAATCAGCTACAGAAATTACAAATTTAAAACAAGGAGAGAATAAGTTTGCAGCGTTTTTCCCTCAACATACTTCACTACCAAACTAAATAAGAATCAATTCCATCTGTGACACTTACTAGTTTACCCCACCTCTCTTGATTCCTCATTTGTAAGATGGGGCTAACAGTACCTACCTACTTCATAGGGTAGTGCCTGAACCAAATGGTAATATATGCAAAGTAGCACAGTAACTGACACAGCAGATGCTCAATAAACAACATATTTTATTAATCACAGTTAGCTTTGTCTCCATTACTTTCCTGCAGGTATCGCGGTATCTTACGATGCCAAGCTCTATAAACATTCAACATCCCAAGACTTCTTTGCAGAACCAAGCTACGGTTCTAGGTATCTGGGACTAAAACTCGTATCGGACCCTAACAACCACCGCCTCAGCTCAGGTGTCACCACATCCGCCAAGGACTCGCAGCCCTTCTTGGGGTTCCCAGGCGTAGGTGCTCAGTCCCGCCCCGCGAATGGCAACCAGCAGGCTGAGGGGGCGGGCTCCACCGCACGTCCTTCGCGCTCCCGGGAGGCGAGAACAACTTCTCGGCCTCCTCGAGCCCGACATCCCACACTCGGGACTCCCCTCGCCTAAGCCTGCCGTCTTCCCTCCCGGCCCCAAGACACACAGTGCCGCACCTTGAGGTGGCTGCGCAGGCCGCCAGCGCCCCCAGACTGGTCGGAGATCTCGTACGCGCCCGTCACTAGCAGGTCCTTGTGGATCTCCTCACGAAGGCACTTGCGAGAGTTAATGGGCAGATGGAAGGAGATGGCGAGGACCAAGCTGGGGCCGAGCAGGAACAAAAGCAGCAACGCCAACGGACAAGGGCCACGCCGGGCTGGTGGGCCAGACAAACCAGACATGGTGCTGGAAACTCACCACCTCAGGCCTCTACCGCGCCGGAACCGGGAGGACCCACGTGACTCGCCTCTGACCTAGTGATGCCGTCCGCGCCATTTTGGAGTCTGGCAAATCGTGAACGAATCTATCGTGAATCTTTTGAAAAGGGAAGAAAGGATAGGTACCATGTCAAAACCGCAGGTTTAGGGGTTTAAGAAGCTTTACTAGAATACTATTGCAAAAGTTTTATTTTTGTTGAGGTGACTACTGAGTCGGCCATGGCAAGTATGGGCAGCCCTGGAAGTAATTATCCTTTAACTTCCGGAAGATGTACCCACGAGTTTTAGGGCGAGTGACACCATAGCAACCAAGGCCCAATAGGAAACAGCCACAAGGCTCTTCGCTGGGCCCACCCACTGGCCACCCAGGCGCGAGGGCGGGGGGATGAGGCTCTGTCTCCGGGGACGGGGCAACCGCAGCGCCTTTGACACCTTCATGACAACTGGGGCATTGAGACACTAGAGAGGACCCCAAATCGAGGAAAGATTTCAACTTGGCTATTAGCGAGTGTGGACCAGTACCTTAGACAAGAAGTTGTAGAGGTCACCTGATGAATGTGTGTCGGGCAAGATCTCCAGTTCATGTCCCCAGCAGGGTATTTGGGCTGGAGTGACTGGCTTCCTCAATGTGCAGGGTAATTTTTTTTTTTTTTTTTGGCAAACGTTTAACGTCTTCTATGGCAGACTATATTCAAACCAAATTTGAATTTGGTATTTAAATTGAATAAAACAACATGTTTTAGTCCAGTCTCAGATGAACATAATTGAGGGTTTACCAAATAAGTGTTGTCAAGGAAAGTGAGTATGTGTGTATTTTAAGTGCACAAACCCTTTAGGGATCAAAGTAACTATTAATATTTTCAAATAGACAAGCAAATTGACATGGTAATAATTCATGCATTCATTCAATGGAGTACCTACTGTATGCCAGACACTATACTATGCATGTATATCAACACATTTATTGATTTAACAAACTATTATTGGGATGCTATCAAATAATCAGAGATGAAGAATATAAGAAAATGAACATGGAATTGATTCTTGGCCTTTTGGCTAAGATCAGGTGTCGAAAATAAACGTGGAAGACACAATAGCCCATGTTGGGGATCATTACCTACTTTGATTAATGTTTATTGAGCATCTTCAGAAATATCCAGAAGATGGACTGTCTGCCCTTAGTAATGTACATGATTTTTTTTTAAACTTAGTCCATTTAATTCTTTTCCTAGAAACGAAATCCCACAAACAAAACAAGAACAAACAAAGGAGCTGTAAAGCATTTAAAGTTTTGACAAATGCCATGCAATAATTATTTTATGAGGTGTCCACTTAGGAACATTTAGTTTGATTGTTGTATCCCTGATCTAAGATAAAATTACTAGTGCACACAGTACATCCTGATAATTTGCATTGGCCTTTTCCCTGCTAAGGCAGGGAATCAGTATAAGCAGTTATCTAATTCACTGTCTACTTGCATTCCTGAGGCTCTGCTGACCAATAGCAAGAGATCTGCAACCCATGAAAAAACTGTGTGTTTTGGTTAAATTTCCATCTTAGGTTTACATAATAGATAATGCAATTTAAAATATTTTCACATATAATGATCTCCTTTGACATTTTAAAAATGCCTGTGAAATAATCTGGGCAATGTGTTCATTTTACAGATGAGGAAACTGAGGTTCTGAGAGGCCAATAATGTTAAAGATAAAATACTTCATGACAGTTATTAAAGAACTGTAAAGCAAACTTTTATTTAAGGGGGCCTGCCAAGATACGTAATACGGGGGCCTACAACAATGGGGTTTTGTAGCAGTGGGGGAGAGATCGGGCTCAATTCCAAATACAGGAAAAAGTAGGGATTTACAGCCAAGAATCAGGGTCAGTGGATGGAAAATTACTCAGAGGAAATTTGGGAGTAAGAGGAGATTCTGGCTAAACTAACTTAGCAGAATTCTTGCTAAAATTGGATGATGACGAGTCGTGGAAGTCTGAGAGTCAGAGCCTAGTTGAGAAGACAGATCAGAACAGCCTGGATAGAGTTTGGTCAAGGAGAGAATCTTAGTCAGTACCCCAAACCCCATAGCTTAAAAGTGACAAAAACAGTCTGGGGGCCTGAGCTTTCCTCAGGAAGGTGCTATTATTCCTTATTTTACAGATGAAGAAACTGAGATGCAGAGCAATTACTTTTCTGTATTATTTATAGCTCTCAAGTCCTTTTTTTTTTTTTTTTTTTTTTTGAGATGGAGTTTTGCTCCGTTGCCCAGGCTGGAGTACAGTGGCATGATCTCTGCTCATTGCAACCTCTGCCTCCCAGGTTCAAGTGATTCTCCTGCCTCAGTCTCCTGAGTAGCTGAGATTATAGGCCCGTGCCACCATGCCCAGCTAATTTTTGTATTTTTAGTAAAGACAGGGTTTCAGCATGTTGGTCAGGCTGATCTTGAGCTCCTGACCTCCTGATCCACCTGCCTCAGCCTCCCAAAGTTCTGGGAATACAAGCATGAGCCACTGTGCCCGGCCAAGTCCTTTCTTTTTAAAATTTTCTTTCTTTTAGCCGGACGCGGTGGCTCACACCTGTAATCCCAGCACCTTGGGAGGCTGAGGCAGGCAGATCATCTGAGGTTGGGAGTTCTAGACCAGCCTGACCGACATGGAGAAACCCCATCTCTACTAAAAATACAAAAACGGCTGGGGATGTTGGCGCACAGCTGTAGTCGTAGCAACTCGGGAGGCTGAGGCAGGAGAATCGCTTGAACACAGCAGGTGGAGGTTGCAGGTGGAGGTTGCAGTGAGCTGAGATCGTGCCATAACACTCCAGCCTGGGCAAAAAGAGTGAAACTCTGTCTCAAAAAAAAAATTCTTTCTTTTTTTTTCTTTGACAAAGAGTTTCACTCCTGTCACCAGGCTGGAGTGCAGTGGCTTGATCTCAGCTCGCTGCAACCTCCACCTCTTGGATTCAAGCAGTTCTCCTGCCTAAGCCTCTCAAGTAGCTGGGACTACAGGTGCTTGCCACTGTGCTTGGCTAGTTTTGTATTTTTTGTAGAGTTGGAGTTTCACCATGTTGCCCAGGCTGGTCTTGATCTCCTGGGCTCAAGTGATCCGCCTGCCTCGGCCTCCCAAAGTGCTAAGATTACAGGCGTGAGCCACTGTGCCTGGCCAATCCCAGCACTTTGAGAGGCCGAGGCGGGTGGATCACCTGAGGTTGGGAGTTCGAGACCAGCCTGACCAACATGAAGAAACCCCATCTGAACTAAAAATACAAAATTGTGGTCTCGAATTGCCTGTGGAAAAAAAAATTTTTTAAGGAAAAAAGAAAAAATATACAAAATTAGCTGAGCATGGTGGTGTGCACCTGTAATCCTAGCGACTCAGGAGACTGAGGCAGGAGAATTGCTTTAACCTGGGAGGCAGAGGTTGTGGCGTTCTGAGATGGCGCTATTGCACTCCAGCCTGGGCAACAAGAGCAAAACCCTATCTCAAAAAAAAAAAAGTGCTGGAATTACAGTCGTGAGCCAAGGTGCCTGGTCTAATTTTTGTATTTTTAGTAGAGATGGGGTTTCACCATATTGGTCAGGCTGGTCTCAAACTCCTGACCTCAGGTGATCCACCCACCTTGGCATCCCAAAGTGCTGGGATTACAGGCCTGAGCCACTGCTCCCAGCCCAGTCCCATGACTTTAAATGTATCTGTAGACCTATAATTCCAAAATGTGGATCTCCTGACCTCTCCCATAAGCTCCAGAGTCTATATTGAGCTGCCTCGTTGACATCTCCACTTGAATGACAAATAGGCAATTAATACTTAACTCTTGATTTCCCTTCTCCCCTCTTCCCCTACTCTGTTCCCAAATCTGCTTCTTCCTCATCTCAGTAAATGGCATCACCTTCTGCCTAGTCAATGAGACCATTCTTATTTCCTCTTTAACTTACCTTCTCCCCAGACAGAGCCAGTTCATCAAGAAGTCCCATCAGTTCTGGGTTGGGTCCTAGAATGTATGCTGGTCAGTTTCTACTTGTCTATAATCTAGGGATCCATAAACTGCTGCCTAGCTAGGCAGGCCAAGCTGGCATGCAACCTCCTGTTTTTCTATTGCACAAGAGCTAAGAATGGCTTTTACATTTTTTGGGAGGAGGAGAAAGTAGAGAAGAATGTGTGACAGAGAGCTCAAGTGACCTGCAAGCCTGAAATATTTGCTATCTGACCTTTCACAGAAAGAGTTTGTTTCTCTCAGTTAAGAAAACAAGACTCCTTAAGGTTACCTCTGCTTTTATTATTGCCTGACAATAATCATACTCATTAATATACCCAGAATAATTTTTTTTTTGAGATGGAGTTTCGCTCTTGTTACTCAGGCTGGAGTGCAATGGCGTGATCTCGGCTCACTGTAACCTCTGCCTCCTGGGTTCAAGCAATTCTCCTGCCTCAGCCTCCGGAGTAGCTGGGACTACAGGCGCGTGCCACTATGCCTAGCTAATTTTTGTATTTTTAGTAGAGACAGGGTTTCAGCATCTTAACCAGGATGGTCTCGATCTCTTGACCTCGTGATCCACCCACCTTGGCTTCCCAAAGTGCTGGGATTATAGGCGTGAGCCACTGCGCCCGGCAATTTTTTTTTTTGAGATGGCTCTGTTTTTTTTTTAAGTCTTGCTCTGTTGCCCAGGCTGGAGTGCAATGGTGTGATCTCAGCTCACTGCAACGTCTGCCTTCCTGGGTTCAAACGATTCGCCTGCCTCAGCCTCCCAAGTAGCTGGGACTACAGGTGGGAGCCACCACGCATGGCTCATTTTTGTATTTTTAGTAGAGATGGGGTCTCCCCAGTTGGCCAGGCTGGTCTTGAAATCCTGATCTCGTAATCCCCCAGCCTCAGCATCTCAAAGTCCTGGGATTACAGGCATGAGCTACCAGGTCCGGCAATTTTTTTTTTAAAGTAAAGCAGATCAACTAGATTAAAATCCAAACACCCAGCCACATCCTGAAAGCTGAAGGCCACTGTGCTCTGGCTCGTGCCTGCCTCTCTGTGCTTATCCTACCCGTGAATGTCTTACCTGGCCTTCCAAACAGTGTAAGCTCCTACTGCATCAGAGCCGTGGACCTTGCTGCCTACCTGGAGCTCTCCTTCTCAGCTATTGTCTCATAGACTCTGCTGACTGCTACTCATCATTTAGGTACCAACTGAATGTCACCACCCCACATCAGTAACCCCACCCCTGGGTTACTTTCTATTGTATTATCTGGTTTTATCATCTTTTTTTTTCTTTTTTCTTTTTTTTTTTTTGAGATAGAGACTCCCTCTGTTGCCCAGGCCAGAGTGCAGTGGCACGATCTTGGGTCACTGCAACCTCCGCCTCCCAGGTTCAAGCGATTCTCCTGCCTCAGCCTCCAGAGTAGCTGGGATTATAGGCACATGCCAACTGTGCCTGGATAATTTTTGTGTTTTTAGTAGAGATGGGTTTTCACCATGTTCGCCAGGCTGGTCTTGAATTCCTAACCTCAAGTGATCTGCTCACTGTGGCCTCCCAAAGGGCTGGGATTACAGGTGTGAGCCACCCCACCTGGCTCTTTTTTGTTTTTTTAAGAGACAGGGTCTTGCTCTGTGACCCAGGCTGGAGTGCAGTGGTGCCATCATAGCTCAGTGCATCCTCCATCTCTCTGGCTCAAGTGATTCTCCCACTTCAGCCTCCCCAGTAGTGGGGACTACAGGCACATGCTGCCACACCTGGCTAATTCTTTTTTCAGTAGAGATGAGGTCTCAATATGTTGCCCAGGCTGGTCTCAGACTTCTGAGCTCCATCAATGCTCCTGCCTCTGCCTCTCAAAATGCTGTGATTACAGGTGTGAGCCACTGTACCAGGCCCTGGTTTTATTATTTGTGTAGTTCTTGTCACTGTTTGAAAGTATCTTGCACATATCTTTCTTGTTTATTATCACCCCACCCCGCTGGAATTTAAGCCTAGAAGAGCAAGGGCTTTGATTTTTACCTGATCTTTCCCTGAGATCAAGTACAATATCCTGTCCCTAGTCGGTGCTCAACAAATGCTTGTTGAATGAATGAAATACAACATAATATAAAGCTCGTAGCACAAGATGAACATAGAGCAGTTGCTCCATAAATGCTAGTTCCTCTATCTGGTAGGTACAGTATTTTAATTGCCATTTTTTATATGGAGAAGCTGAGGTCTGAAACTGTTTAGTGACTTGCCTCAAGTCATACAATGAGTCAATGTTAGTGCTGAAAATAGAAATGAGAGTTCCTAACTGCAGACCAGTTTTTGTCATTACATTTGGTAAGACTTAGTATTTATGATTTAGTTTCCACTCTACCAAGAAGTTTTAAATTCTTGGGCAGTCTTTCTTTACCCTCACTTATAGCTCTAATATGACATTTGTGGTTTTATATGTGAATTTAAAGTTTCGGCCGAGCATGGTGGCTCACGCTTGTAATCCAAGCACTTTGGAAGCCAAGGCGGGCGGATCACCTGAGGTTGGGAGTTCAAGACCAGCCTAACTAACATGGTGAAACCCTGTCTTACAAAAAAAAAAAAACTTTCTAGAACATCCATGAAGATGTCAGTAGTTAATACTGAAACTTGTAACCCACTAGCCTCTCCCTTAAACTCATTTTGCTTGGAAAAAAAAAAAAAAGATTTATCAATTGGGCGTGGTGGCTCACACCTGAAATCATGGCACTTTGGGAGGCCGAGGCTTGTGGATCACCTGAGGTCAAGAGTTCAAGATCAGCCTGGCCAACATGGTGAATCCTCGTCTCTATTAAAAATACAAAAAATTAACCAGGTGTGGTGGTGGACACCTGTAATCCCAGCTACTTGGGAGACTGAGGCCTGAGAATCACTTGAACCCAGGAGGTGGAGGCTGCAGTGAGCCAAGATCGCACCATTGCACTTCAGCCTGGGCAACAAGAGCAAAACCTGAAACTCCCTCTAAAAAACAAGATTTATCTTCTTTTCCAGATTCCCTAGGAGGGAAACGTGAACCCCTGTGGTATACGTATGTTTTTTTCTCCAAGGTTTCTGGCTTATAACTCTGGTAGCCCAAATGTGAACCCCTGTGGTATTCGTTTGTTTTTTCTACAAGGTTTCTGGCTCATAACTCCGGCAGCCCTTGTTACAGCTTTTGTTGTAATGTTGGGTGTGTCAGGCCTCAGGGCAGCCCTTAGGTCACAGAATCTCGCTGACCTTCTTCTGCTCCCCTTTCACCTGCCCCAAGGCAGGACTCTAATTTTCCTCCACCTTTCTGATTGTGGGTGTTAATACCTTCCCCAGAGAGGGTCCTGCCCTATTCCCTGCGGGAAGGAATGCTGCCTTCACAAAGTTTCCAGAAAAGCCCAAGAGGACTGGTTTTGGGAGCTTCCAGGTAACTGAATATGTGGAGGCTCCTAGAAGGTGGAGGACCCAAGGAGGGTGTGGAAGCTTCCTGCTCCTTCCCCTATACCTCTCCCTACACATCTCTATCTATATCCTTTGTAATATCCTTTGTAGTAAGACAACAAATGTGTTTCCTGAGTTCTATGAGCGTCTCCAGCAAATTCATCAAACTCAAAGAGGGAGTTGTGGGAATCCCACTTAAAACCCATTGGTTAGAAGTTCCAAAGGCCTGGACTTTGGTCTGGTTGGGGTCGCGGTTGGGGGAAGTTTTGGGGACAAAGCCCTCATCCTGTAGGATCTGACGCTATCTCCAGGTAGATGGTGTTGCAGTTGAATAAGAGGATGCCCCGCTGCTTGGTGTGTGAGGAAAAACTCACACATTTAAACTCAAAAGTCTTCTTCTGGGCCGGGCATGGTGACTCACACCTGTAATCCCAGCACTTTGGGAGGCTGAGGTGGGTGGATCACTTGAGGTCAGGAGTTCGAGAACAGCCTGGCCAACATGGCGAAAACCCTTCTCTACTAATAATACAAGAGTTAGCCAGTCATAGTGGTGGGTGCCTGTAATCCCAACTACTCAAGAAGCTGAGGCAGAAGAATTGCTTGAACCCAGGAGGTGGAGGTTGCAGTGAGCCAAGATCATACCACTGTACTCTAGCCTGGGTAACAGAATGAGACTCTGTCTCAAAAAAAAACCAAACTTTTTCTGTGTTGATTTTTATGTTCCTGTGAGAATGGAGGAAAAACACGGGTTGAGAAAGTTTTTTTCAAAACAGCCCCTCACCAGCTTCTCCCCTTTATCAATGTTGTCTACAGGACATTGTTGAGAAAAGCAATTAGAAACCTGTCTTAGATGCTGTCATATAACCTGTAAGTCTGATTGCCAGGACCAAAGTTCTTCTACTGATTGACATAAATGGGCTGGATTTAACAACAACAACAGCATTTACTAGGTAGAATTTTAGAGATGATGCGAGCAAAATATATAAGATGTGTCCCCAAAGAAGTTCAGAAAATGTAAGAATCGTTACCTGAACCATCACCACTACTCATATTCCTTGAAAACAAACAAAGTTGAAAAAAAACAGGATTAAAAGAAGAGAGGCATCTCCTCTGCCCCATAAGCACTGCTTGCTTATGGAGAACTTTGGCTCCAGGTCCTGGTGCAGAGAGATGAAGTCCTAGAGGTCAGGAAGACAGTCTCCCAAGGAAGGAATGAGAGAAAAAGACATCCACTGAACTAGTCTGAGTGGAGGAACCAAGAGACAAAAAGAAAAATAGAATTGTTAAGATGAGACTTTATGGGAGAAAGAGGTGGGGTAAGGGAGGTCCAATGGGAACTGCAGAGGCCCTGGTTTACCTTATGTCTGTAGACTGACAAAGGAAGGGAAAAAAATATTGAGAAAGAAATGGGAAAGTTGCTCAGAGCTTTGAGAAATAGCCCCAGAGTTGAGGCCTCCAAAGGGGGATTAATGGAGAGTCAAAATGCATCCATCCCCAAACACCAGCTATGTTCTGCACCTGGACACAGCCATGCCTGAAGCCTGAGTACGTGCAGATTCTCAGAGGGCTTGGGATTACTTTAAAAGGGCTCTGAAACCTTAAAGCTCTGTGGCCTAGACTGGAAAACTACACCCTTATAGATCTTCATTCCTGGTTCTGAGAAAGTTTTGGATTTCCTCTCCAGGCCATTAAGTGGTCAGTATCTGGCATCCACCAACACCGTTTGGCTCTAAAATCTGCCAAAAGTCATTATCCTTCAACAAAACTCCATCCTGTGAGAGAGATGGATCATATAGATGGAAAAAGAGTACCAGCAGGCATCTTGATATGGCTTGTACGACTGCATTTTTTTTTTCTTTTTGTGACAGAGTTTCACTCTTGTTGCCCAGGCTGAAGTGCAATGGTGCAATCTCAGCTCACTGTGACCTCCGCCTCCCCAGTTCAAACGATTCTCCTGCCTCAGCCTCCCAAGTGTCTAGGATTACAGGCGCCTGCCACCACACCTGGCTAACTTTTGTATTTTTAGTAGAGACGGGGTTTCACCATGTGACTAGGCTGGTCTCGAACTTCTGACCTCAGGTGATCCACCTGCCTCGGCCTCCCAAAGTGCTGGGATTACAGGCGTGAGCCACTGTGCCTGGCCTACATTATTTTTATTATCTACTGGAATGAATAGTCTCTGCATACCAGTATCACCTGAGCAGTTTTAAAAACTACCAACTTAGATGAATGAAAACAAAACATCTAGGTGTGGCACATGGTTCCCCAACTTTGCTGCACTTTGGAATCACCTGGGGATCTTTAGAAAATATCGATGCTGGCTGGACGAGTGGCTCATGCCTGTCATCCCAGCACTTTGGGAAGCTGAGGTGGGTGGATCACCTGAGGTCAGGAGTTCCAGACCAGCCTGGCCAACATGGCGAAACCCAGTCTGTACTGAAACTACAAAAATTAGTCGGGTGTAGTGGCATGCGTCTGTAACCCCAGTTACTCGGGAGGCTGAGGCAGGAGAATCGCTTGAACTCAGAAGGTGGAGGTTGCAGTGAGCTGAGATTGCGCCCGTGCATTCCAGCCTGGGCGATAAAGTGAGGCATTGTCTCAAAAAAAAAAAACCCAGAAAATATTAATGCCTGTCTCCCACTCCCAGACATTCTGATGTAATTGATATGGGATATAACCTAGGCATTAGTATTTTTTTAAAACTCCCCTGTGATCCAATATATATCTGTTGTTGAAAAGCAAATTAATGCTTGCTAATTCCTATCTCAGCACCTATCCTTTCTTTTTCTTTTTTTTTTTAGATGGCATTTCACTCTTGTTGCCCAGGCTGGAGTGCAATAGCTCGATCTTGGCTCGCTGCAACCTCCGCCTCCCAGGCTCAAGCTATTCTCCTGCCTCAGCCTCCCCGGGGAGCTGGGATTACAGGTGCCTGCCACCACGCCAAGCTAATTTTTGTATTTTTAGTAGAAACAGAGTTTCACTATGTTGGTCAGGCTGGTCTTGAACTCCTGACCTCATGATCCACCCGCCTTGGCCTCCCAAATTGCTGGGATTACAGGCGTGAGCCACTGTGCCCAGCCTCAGCACCTAACCTTTCAACGTCTTTCAAGTAGCATGCTCTCAACAAATATTGCTCAGTTTGATTTACACCCCTGTTTCCCCTGTTGAAGCACTGCCACCCTTTCACCTAGAACATTATATGAATTTGTCCTCTGGCAAATAGAGTACCTGCAGTACCAGCTTGAGGACAAGGTTCATTCCTCTGCTGGCCACGTGCTACCAGCTCGTTTCAGCAAAGACGGAGGAATGGGAAGCTAGGACTTCAGAAGAGGAGGAAGCACTCTGCACAGGCACATGGGGGAGCCTTTTACTTCTCCCTTGCAGAAAGTCATCGTGGCACGTGGACAAAAGAAGTATTAATAACCTTTCTAAAGATGCACTTCTCCAACATTTGGTGTTTCAAAACCGCAACCAGTGCTGTCAGTTCTACAGATGGCCAACTTCTGCATTTTGGACGCTCAACTTGTATCCCTAAGACTCAACCACAGGGAAGAGAACCATCTTCATTTCTAAGCCAGAGGTGAAAAGCCACTACCCACATTTTGGTCAGGGACAAGAAGACTGACCACCAAGCAAAGTCATTAGAGGCAACTAACTTTTTTTTGCAGTAAAATTAAAGTAACATTATTACGTCATGATCACAACCAGACCTTAATGATACAGACTGGGCATCCCACAGGAGTGTGCTCTGGACAGAGGCTTTGCCTTTGCCACCCTCTTGCTGGGTGACCTTGGGCTGATTGTTACCCTTTCTAGGTGTTGACCTCCTTCTTTGTAAAATGTGAAGCCAGAAACTGAGAACAGAGCCTTTCTTTGACGTCTTCCAAGTCTGCATCCAAAAAGAAGTGAAGAAGCATCAAGTTCACAAGGGCGATGATATTACGTTACTAACAGTTGCGCTTCACCAGCCTCCTTCAGGGTCTGGGGTCCCAGCTGGGGATCTGGCAAGCACAGCTCAAGTATCTGCAGGCTCTGACCTCTGTAGGTCAGAGTCTAGTTGCAAAGACCTCTCCAGAGCTACTTTTGGGACTAAGATGAAAGACTGTGTTTTTTTCCTCAGTTGCTGTAACAAATGAACACAGAGTAGGTGGCTGAAAACAACAGAAAATATATTCTCTCACAGTTCTGGAAGCCAGATCTGGAATCAAGGTGTTGGCAGGGATGCAGTCCTTCTGAAGGCCCTGAGGGAGAATCCTTCCTTGCCTCTTTGGTGGTTCCAGGCATTCCTTGGCTTGTGGCTTTATCCTTACAATCTCTGCTTCTGTCTTCACATGGTCTTCTCTCTGTGTCTGTTCTCTGTGTGTCTCATAAAGACACTTTTAATTGGATTTAGCACCCATCCAGAGAATCCAGGATGATCTGAAGATCCTTAACTTAATTATCTCTGCAAAGACCCTTTGCAAAAAAAAAAAAAAAAAAAAGTTCCACAGAGACCCCAAACTAGGACAGTTCTGAGCAGAAATGTGGGGTCAGAGCTGCCCCAGGGTCCCCACTAGGGCAATGCCTAGTGGAGCCATGGGAATGGGACCACTTCTGAGACCCCAGAACTATAGAGCTACCAGCTTGCAGCATCATTCTGGGAGAGCTACAAGCATGTGACTCCAACCCATGATAACTGCTGGTTGAACTGAGCCCAGTGAAGCCACAGGGCCCAATCCCCACCTCAGTGTGGCTAGAAGAGTGAGACATGGAGTCAAGGAAGATTATTCTGGAGCTTTAAGACTTAATGTTGTGGCCAGGTACAATGGCTCATGCCTGTAATCCCAGCACTTTGGGAGGCTGAGGTGGGAGGATCACTTAAGCCCAGGAGTTGGAGACCAGCTTGGACAACATAGAGAGACCCTACCTCTACCAAAAAGAAAAAAAAAATTAGCTAGGTGTGGTGTTGCATACCTGTAGTCTCAGCTACTCAGGAGACTGAGTAGGGGGGATTGCTTGAGCCTGGTATGTCGAGGCTGAAGTGAGCCATGATTTTGCCACCGCACTCCAGCCTGGATGACAGAGTAAGACTCTGTCTCTAAAAGAGAGAGAGAAAGAAAAAAGACTTAATGTTGTTTTCCCTGTTGGGTCTTGGATTTACTTGGGACCTCACACATTTCTTATTTCTCCCTTTTGGAATGGGAATGTCTATCCTATGCCTACCCACTATTGTATTTTAGAAGTGCATAAACTTGTTCCCTTCACAGCCTCTTAATTGGAGAGGAATTTGCCTTGGGATGAATTATGCCTTGAGTCTCATCCCTCTCTAATTCAGATGAAACTTGGGACTTTTGAGTTGGTGCTAGAATGAGTTAAGACTTTTGGGGCAATTGGGATGGAATGAATGCATCTTGTATGTAAGAAGGACGTGAGTTTTGTGTGGCCAGGGGTAGAATGCTACAGTTTGAATGTCCCCTCCAAAACTCATGTGGAAATGTAGTTGGCATTGTGATGATGGTGTTAAGAGATGGGACTGTTAAGAGGTGATTAGGCCATCAGGGCTCTGCCCTCATGAGCAGATCAATGTCATTATCATAGGAGTAAGGTTGGTATGGTGAGAGTTGGTTGTTATAAAAATGAATTTGGCCCTCTATGTCTTTTGCTATCACCCTCTCTTGCCCTTCTGCCTTCCACCATGAGATGATGCAGCATGAAGGCCCTCGCTAGATGCTGGGGCCATGCTCTTGGCCTTCCCATACTCCATAATTGTAAGTCAAATAAATTTCTTTTCTCTCTTTTTTTTTTTTTAAGATGGGGTTTCACCATGTTGGTCAGGCTGATCTTGAACACTTGACCTCAGGTGATCCGCCTGCCTTGGCCTCCAAAGTGTGGATTACAGGCATGAGCCACCACGCCTGGCCATAAATTTCTATTCATTATTAATTAGCCAGTCTGTGGCGTTTTGTTATAGTCACACAAAATGGACTAAGACACAACCAAATCCAAGCTCTACTATCCATTAACTATGTGACTTCAGGATAGTTACCTGGACTCTCTGCATCTCTGCTTCCTCATGTAAATGAAGAAAATTATAGTGCCTACTTCATAAGTTTGTGAGGATGACTAAATGAAATAAAGCATGTAAAATGCTTAGAACAGTGTCCTTTTTTTTTTTGAGATAGGGTATCGAGTATCCAGGCTGGAGTGCAGTGGTGTGGTCATAGCTCACTATAGATTTGACTTGCTCAAGAGATCCTCAGCCTCCCAGGCAGTTGCACATCACCATACCTGGCTAATTTTTAAATTTTTTTGTAGAGACGAGGTCTCACTGTGTTGTCCAGGCAGGTCTCAGATACCTGGGCTCAAGTAATTCTCCTGCCTCAGCCTCCCAAGTGCTAGCATGACAGTGCTGGGGTAATTTCCACCCTGTCCAGCTTCTTAGAGGAGTGTCTATTACCAGACGCAGTGGCTCAGGCCTGTAATCCCAGCACTTTGGGAGGCTGAGGTAGGCAGATCACCTCAGATCAGGAGTTCAAGACCAGCCTGACCAATATGGAGAAACCCCATCTCTACTAAAAATACAAAATTAGCTGGGCATGGTGGTGCATGCCTGTAGTCCCAGGTACTTGGGAGGCTGAGGCAGGAGAATCACTTGAACCCAGGAGGTGGAGGTCGTGGTGAGCCAAGATCACGCTGTTGTACTCCAGCCTGAGCAACAAGAGCAAAACTCAGTCTCAAAAAAAAAAATAAATAAATAAAGAACAGTGTCTATCACATGGTATGCACTTAGTAAATGTAAGCTGTCATGAAACAGAACAGGCTGGCAATGGCTTATTTTTTTTTAACTATTATTATTATTATTATTGTTCACTATATTTCTAAATCCCTCTCTTCCAGGAAAATGCCCTGATCTTTCCACCATCATTAATTATTACTAATGTTGATTGGATCTTTCTCTCTTCTAGGCACTGCGCCAAACTCAGGTCATGCTTTATCTCGTTTCATCCTTACAACAAGGGTATAAGGCATGTAATATTATTATCTCCTATTTCATTTATAGGGAAATTGAGGGTCAGACAGGTTAAGTAACTGCTCAAAGTCCTATAGCCAGTGAAGGGCGAGGCAGGGATGTGAAATATCAGCTTGGGCCCTGCCTTTACGGCTATTCTGCATTTCTGTGACCCCAAAGACATTCCCCGTATGGTCATCAGGCCCACCGTCTCCTTGAACCAACTCCCTAAACCTCCCATCACGTAGCTTCCTTACATCAAATTCCATCTTTGCTGGGCCAGGTGTGGTGGCTCACATCTGTAATCCCAGCACTTTGGGAGGCTGATGCAGGCTGATCACTTGAGATCAGGAGTTTGAGACCAGCCTGGCCAACATGGTGAAAACCCTTCTCTACTATAAATACAAAAATTTGCTAACTGTGGTGGTGTGCACCTGTGGTCCCAGCTACTCGGGAGGCTGAGATGGGAGAATCGCTTGATCCCAGGAGGTGGAGGTTGCAGTGAGCTGGGATCACACCACTGCACTCCAGCCTGGATGACAGAGCAAGACTCCATCTTAAAAAAAAAAAAAAGTTTTATCTGATCCCTTCAAACTATGCTTTTCTGTTGCATTCTTGGCCTGGGCCTTTTAAGAAAATGTCCGGCCGGGTGTGGTGGCTCACGCCTGTAATCCAAGCACTTTGGAGGCCAAGGCAGGCAGATCACCTGAGGTTGGGAGTTCATGACCAGCCTGACCAACATGGTGAAACCCCGTCTTTATTTAAAAAAAAAAAAAAAAAAAAAAAGAGTCCTTTTCCATGTTGAATCAGACCATATTTCTCCTCCATCTTCCTATGAAGATCTTCCGAATCCTACCTCTGTTCCCAGGGTCTCCCAAACTCAAATGCCCCCAGCCCCAGCATCCCCATTTAGAGTCCTCTCCTCACATGTAGCCACTCTGGCTGGCTTCCCCCACATCCCCCAGGTGACCCTGTGTTCATTGATAGGCTGCCTCCCTCTCACTCCCCTGTCTCTGTAGCTCCTTCTGGTGGGAGAACCTGAAGGTCTTGATGCCCGGAAGCTAGCAACTAGTCAACCCTCAGGATGCCCCTCCTATCCCCCACTACATCCCAGGTCTCTTGGACACCTCAGTCCTTCTGTCAGCCCTGTTAGGGCAGGCGTCTCACACTACCCCACTCTGCTGCCCACCTCCCACTCTCATCACTGGCCCAGGGCATGGGGTATACCATCAGGTACACAGGCCTTATCACTGTGCAAACACTTCCTCTTTCCCCAGTGCTGGTTCTCACACGATTGGTAATCAGTGTAAACTTCCTCTGACAATTTACTGAGCAAACATTTACCATACAACTGCCCCTATGTAGGGTGCTATGCTAAGGCCTGTGGGGAACCCATGCCTGCTCTCCACCTTGGGGCATCTTGAGTCTGGTAGAGCTGAAGCATTCGAGGTGGCTGAGATACCCCGGGCCTTGTGGACCAGAGCACTGTGGACTGGAATCCCATTTCTGCTCTCTACTCCCTGTCTTACCTTGGAGCAAGTGACATCCTTTCTGATCTTGAATTTCCTTAGCTGTAAAATGAGACTAATGCTGTTTAGGTTTGTTGTGAGAACTAACTAAGATCCCTAGGGGGCCTGGCAGAGCACCTGAGATAAGGACATTCCACAGTCCATGTGGCACCACCTTTCTGGTATGAATCGAGGGGTCTCTGCATACCACAGGGACAGCCAATCATCCAGTCAACAAGAACGCATTCAAAACGGAAGTGTTGGGTAATGTGGAGAACACACATGAAGTATAAACATAACCCTTTAGCTTAACTGGAGTAGGTGATGGTGGGAGTTAGTTGTTTTTTTTTGATGGAATCTCATTCTGCCACCCAGGCTGAAATGCAGTGGTGTGATCTTGGTTCACTGCAGCCTCCGCTTCCTGGGTCCTGGTTCAAGCAATTCTCTCGCCTCAGCCTCCCAAGTAGGTGGGATTACAGGCGCGCACCACCATGCCTAGCTTATTTTTGTATTTTTAATAGAGACGGGGTTTCACCATGTAGGCCAGGCTGGTCTTGAACTCCTGACCTTGTCTGCCCACCTCAGCCTCCCAAAGTGCTGGGATTACAGGGCCACTGTGCCCGGCCTAGTTTTTTTATTTTTATTTTTTATTAAAAAAATTTTTTTATAGAGAGGGGGTCTCACTATGTTGCCCAGGCTGATCTCAAACTCCTGGACTCAAGCAATCCTCCCACCTTGGCCTCCCAAAGTGCCCAACTGCTGGACAACATTTAAACCTGCATGTTCAGTTCTTTCTTAGTACTTTAGGGTTGCTTTGCAGGAAACATGGGAGAGAAAAGGAGAAAAGGGCTGGAGGAGGCTTGGCCATGGTAGAAGGCATGGGGGGAGCGTGGGGAGAAGGAAGCACAGAGTGATGGGCCGGCAAGAAGTCACAGGGTTTGGGGACTTGGGCCAGCGACCCTCCTGGCCTCGAATGGGGTAACATAGAAAAGAGGGATGCTGATAGTCCTGGTGTTGGAGGAAGATTCTGGGGAAGGACACCAAGGGGTCCTAGTTTTAATATACCCATATGCAACAACAAGAGATCATTATGGAATAATTTTGTTTTCTAGGTAAATGCTAATCCTGTGGGTACAACCTGTGAAGAAGAGATCTCTACAGGCCTGCAGGAGTGGAGAAATTTCTCAGTGTTGAGGAGTCAGCATGCAAAATCACGGCAATGCAGGCAAAGCAGTCATCAGCATATCCAGACACAGGGGAATGACAGCTTCCCTTCTTTACCCCTCCATCAAAACAGGCAACCTAAATGAACAACCTTTTGTGTGTGTGTTTGTGTGTGTGTGGAGATGGAGTCTCGCTCTGTCGCCCAGGCCGGAGTGCAGTGGCATCATCTTGGCTCACTGCAACTTCTGCCTGCTGTTCAAGCAATTCTCCTGTCTCCCAAGTAGCTGGGACTACAGGCGCATGACGTCACACAAGGCTAATTTTTGTATTTTAGTAGAGATGGGTTTCACCATGTTGGCCAGGCTGGTCTTGAACTCCTAACCTCAGGTGATCCACCTGTCTTGGCCTCCCTAAGTGTTGGGGTTACAGGTGTAAGCCACCACGCCCAACCAATGGACAACCTTTAAACCTACATGTTCGGTTCTTTCTCAGTACTTTAGGGTTGCTTTGCACTCTAGCTTGGGTTTGCAGGAAACATGGGAGAGAAGAGGAGAAAAGGGCTGGAGGAGGCTTGGCCATGGTAGAAGGCATGGGTGGACTGTGGGGAGACAAAGCACAGAGTGATGGGCTGGTGAGGAGTCACAGAATTTGGGGATCTGGGCCAGTGGCCCTCCTGGCCTCCAATGGGGTAACATGGAAAAGAGGGATGCTGATAGTCCCGGTGTTGGAGGAAGATTCTGGGGAAGGACACCCAGGGGGAGCGCAGGGCAGCCATGGATGCAGCCATGGACCGAATGAGCTTTGCTGTGAGGCTGACCTCGCTTTTCATGGGGCCCTCAGCACTGACTGGCTGTGTGACCTAGGTCAAGTTACTTTACCTCTTTGAACTTCAGTTCCCTAATCTCCAAGTGAGAACAACAACATCTGTTTCATAGCTCTTTTGCGAGGACTGTAAGTTGTACAGCACAGAGCCTGCCAGAATGCAGGCGACCAAGTTCCCTTCCCCACCTCAAGCTTCCAGGAGTGCCCCAGAAATACAAGACTGACTATATTTAGTGCTTGGCTCCCTTCCCTGCCAACCCATGGTTAAATTAGAATGAAACTATTTATGCTAAAGTCTCTGAAGTTCTAAAATTCTCTGGCAATGTGAGTAGACTGGGTGGGAGAAGACAGCAGTTCACCTCCTGGGGACATGGTGGCTGTGGCTGCGAGGCTGCACTCTCTGAGCAGCACATGCCAGTGTTCCTGGGCACTAGCCTGGCAGACAGCCAGAGGCAGGGCAGGGGGCATGCCCAGAAGCCTGGCAACTCCCCGCTTCCCCATCCGTGTTGCCTGTGTCTGGGTTCCCTCAGTCCCCTTGGCCAAGCTTCGCCTTGGGTGATGGTGGGGGTGGAAGGAGAGGCTGGCCCCACGGTAGTGTGTGTGCAGGGAAGGCACCCCAGAGGCTGATTTCAGCCCATTCTAGGAAAGGACATTGTAGTAATGGATGTTCCATGCTGGAAAGGTCTCTGAGGCAGCAGCGAGAACTTGGGCCCTCAAGAGTTTACCCCAATACTATGGTTTTCTGCTTGGATGCCCACAAAATATCCCAAGAGTTTTGTAAAAATACTGTTAGCCTGGCCCCCATCTATGAGATTCTGCTTCCATTGGTTCACAGTGGCCATAGATAGCTAAAATCTTGTTAACAGTGCCCTAGGTGGCTGGGCGCAGTGGCTCACGCCTGTAATCCCAGTACTTTGGGAGGCTGGGGCAGGCAGATCATGAGGTCAGGAGGTTGAGACCATCCTGGGCAACATGGAGAAACCTGTCTCTATCTGGGCATGGTAGTGTGCGCCTGTATTCCCAGCTACTTGGGAGACTGAGGCAGGAGAATCACTTGAACCTGGGAGGTGGAGGTTGCAGTGAGCCAAGATTGCTCCACTGCACTCCAGCCTGGCGACAGAGTGAGACTCTGTCTCAAAAAAACAAAACAACACAAAACAAAAAACATTGCCCTAGGTGACTGCATTGTGCAAAGGTGGATGAGGACCAGTGTTCCCACGGCTGGTGACCCCCAGGCATTCCCATGTCTCTGGACCAGAGCTCCTCTGTGCTCCTTTCTGTCTCCAAGTGTCTGCATGTCTGGTATGATGTGTATGTTGTAATCACTTGAACTTGCTTCCATCCTGGCCCCTTGCCATCTACCCTTTGAAACACAGCAACCAGAATGAGGCCTTTAAACGTAAACCAGCCAGGCATGGTGGCTCATGCCTGTAATCCCAGCACTTTGGGAGGCTGAGGCAGGCAGATCACTTGAGCCCAAGAGTTTGAGACCAGCCTGGCCAACATGATGAAACCCCATCTCTACTAAAAATTTAAAAATTAGACGCGTGTGGTGGCGCATGTCTGTGGTCCCAGCTACTCAGGAGGCTGAGATGGGAGAATGCCTTGAACCTGGGAGGCAGAGGTTGCAGTGAGCTGAGAGCATGCCACTGCACACCAGCCTGGGTAATAGAGCGAGACTCCGTCTCAAAAAACAAAACAAAACAAAACATAAATCATATCTTATCCCTTCCCCACTTCAACATCTCCAGTATGTCCCATTTCAATCCCACCTCCTCACCAGGGGCAATAGGATGCTCTGGGATCTGGCTCTTCCCCTACCTTCCTCCCTGTGCTCACCCCTGACACCACTAGAACCTTCCTTTTTGTTGTTGTTGTTGTTGAGATGGAGTTTTGCATTTGTTGCCCAGGTTTGAGTGCAATGGTGTAATCTTGGCTCACTGCAACCTCAGACTCCCAGGTTCAAGCGATCCTCCTGCCTTAGCCTCCCCAGTTGCTGGGATTACAGGTGCCCAGCACCACGCCTGGCTAATTTTTGTATTTTTAGTAGAGATGAAGTTTCACCATGTTGGCCAGGCTGGTCTTGAACTCTTGACCTCAGGTGATCCACCCGCCTCGGCCTCCCAAAGCACTGGGATTACAGATGTGAGTCACTACACCAGGCCACCACTAGCACCTTCCTGTTCCTCAGATGCACTGAGCTGGTCCTGCCCCAGGGCCTTTGCACTTCCTGTGCCCTGAGCTTGGTGCTCTTCCCCAGCCTGGTTCATGGCTGGCTCCTCCTCATCCTCCAGGTCTCGGAGGTCCCTTCTTCAGAGAAGCTTTCCCTCACCTGCCTAGTCCATGTGGCACTCCTTTCCCTGCCAGTCCCTCCCTATCATTATCACCTACAATACTCCCCACTAGGAAGTAAGTTCCATGAGAACAGGGAACTTGTCTGACCGGTTTGTCACAGTGCCTGCACAGATGAATTCTTAATAACTAGTTATTAAACAAATAAGTGGAAATGAACATGAGTGGTTATATATTAACTTAATGTGTTTTTATGTACACAGACATATAGCTATGCCTGTATATAATGTGATTAGAGGTCTGAGGTAGAAACGGATGGATGGTGCCAGAGAAGAGGGCACCAAAGGAGAAGGGAAAGGAACATTGATTGAGCTCTGACTCAGTGCCAGGCACTAGTCTAGAGTTTTTCATACATTTAATCTTTACAACAACCCACTGGGCACTGTAAACTAAATTCTGGGCTGGCTGGAGTGGCTCATGCCTATAATTCCAGCACTTTGGGAGGCTGAGGCAAGTGGATCACGAGGTCAGGAGTTCGAGACCAGCCTGGCCAATATAGTGAAACCCCGTATCTACTAAAAATACAAAAAAGTTACTTGGGTGTGGTGGCAGGTGCCTGTAATCCCAGCTACTTGGGAGGCTGAGGCCGGAGAATCGCTTGATCCCAGGAGGTAGAGGTTGTAGTGAGCCAAGATCACGCCACTGTACTCCAGCCTGGGCGACAGCACAAGACTCGGTCTAAAACAAAACAAAACAAAACAAAACAAAACAAAATTCCAAGGATTCAACCCGCCATGGACCAAAGGAATCAGAATCTTGAGGATGGGGCCAGCATTATTGTCCTCATTCTACAGATTAAAAATCTGAGACTTCGAGAAAGGAAGTAACTTGCCCGAAATTAATCTACCAACAAGTGCCGGGGCAGGATATGAACCCTAGTTTATTGGACTCCAAGACAGTCTCGCTTATTGCATCATTCTTGAAGGAGAAATTACCTTACTCATTACCTCTCTGCATTATCAGGGAATTAAAAAGCCCTGGTGAAAGCGGCTCCAGATAGCAGTGGCTAATTGGTGGCTGGAGCTAATAACACTGGCCAAGGGAGCAGGGCAGATAAGGAAGGGGAAGAAAATCCACTCATAGTCTTGCTATCAATCTGGAAACAACTTTTTTTCTTAATTTTATTTGTGTTGTTATGAATTTGCACTCCTTGCCTTTTGCAGAATAGATATGTATATTCTGCTTGATTTAAATTCCCAGGATACAACAAACGCAGAGGGATTTGGCCTCATTGTGTCAGTGGGCTAGTTTGCTTGGGCCTGCTATCTTAAACTTCCAGATCTAATTTCCAACCAAAGGAACAGAATATACTCTTTTTTATTTTCTTTTTTTTTTTTAAGACGAAGTCTTGCTCTGTTGCCCAGGCTGGAGTGCAGTGGCGCAGTCTCAGCTCATTACAACCTCTGCCTCCTGGGTTTAAGTGATTCCCTCACCTCAGCCTCCCAAGTAACTGGGATTACAGGTGCATACAACCATGCCTGGCTGGTTTTTGTATTTTCAGCAGAGACAGGGTTTCACCATATTGGCCAGGCTGGTCTTGAATTTCTGACCTCAGGTGATCCATCCACTTTGGCCTCCCAAAGTGCTGAGATTACAGGTGTGACCCACTGTGCTTGGCCTGGAATATACTCTTTAGAATATTCTTTTAAAAATACCCCCAGAACTTAGTTTATAACCATATGGTCTGTAATCCTGGTCTCTGGAAACCACTTCTATTTTTCATTTTTACCTTATCTTTTTTTGTGTGTGTGTGAAGGAGTTTCACTCTTGTTGCCCAGGCTGGAGTGCAATGCCAAGATCTCAGCTCACTGCAACCTCTGCCTCCCGGGTTCAAGCGATTCTCCTGCCTCAGCCTCCCAAGTAGCTGAGATTACAGGCATGTGCCACTATACCCAGCTAATTTTGTATTTTTAATAGAGCTGGGGTTTCTCCATGTTGGTCAGGCTGGTCTTGCACCCCCGACCTCAGGTGATCGGCCTGCCTCGGCCTCCCAAAGTGCTGGCATTACAGGCATAAGCCACCGCACTGGCCTTGTTTTTTTCTTTTTTTGGTAGGTGTTAGCAGTTCTGCCCTCATGGTGTGCTCATTGGATAGTAGCACAACCCCAATAAAAAGATGGTGATTTGGCAGTCATTTCTAAATATCAGAACACTTTTTCTTATTTTAGAATATGTAGGGCTGGGCATGGTGCCTCATGCCAATAATCCTAGCACTTTGGGAGGGTGAAGCGGGAGGATTGCTTCAGCCCATGAGTTCAAGACCAGCCTGTGCAAGATGGCAAGATTCCCCATCTCTAATAAATAAATAAATAAATAAATAAAATGTCAGAGTTAGTTCTCAAATCTGATCAAAACATATCATGCCATCTAGCATGAAACCTCAAAGCCTTATTGAGATGAGTTATATGTCCTGCTTGCCTATAAAATGCAGACTGTCTAATTACTAGCTCACAGAGGATCATCACATGAGGCTTAAAACTTAGTTGGGGAAGAGCCATTATATGAGATATAAACAGAATGGGGAGAATCGGTAATATAGGAGGAGAGCGTTGTAAGCTTTGTTCTATAGACAATGGAGAACTATACTGGGGCTCTTCAGTTTCAAGAGATAAGAACCAATTCTGAGTTAACAGGAAAAAAAAAAAAAGAAGCCATCTGAAGGAAGGGTATTGGGGAGTTTACAGAATTGAAGGAAGAACTGACCAGGCAAGAGGGGATCTCCTGGGGATTAACTCATGATTCAACTTCAACTTTCTCATCCCTGAATCCCTGTTCAAAATTCAAATTCCCAGGAGAGTCTGAATGGCTTAGCTTAGGTCATCTGCCCCTGTCATGAGACCTGGGATTGACTGACCTCTAGAATTCTGCACAACAGGAAAAAGGAGACAAATTCCAAAGGAACAGATGCTGGCCAGACAGATGAGACATATTTGCTCTAGTAGGCACTGGACCTTTCTTTCTTTTTTCTTTTTTTCTGAGGCAGAGTCTCACTGTGTTGCCCAGCCTACAGTGCAGTGGAGCGATTCCAGTTCACTGCAACCTCCACCTCCTGGGTTCAAGCAGTTATCTTGCCTCAGCCTCCCAAGTAGCTGGGATTACAGGCACCCGCCACCACGCCCAGCTAATTTTTGTATTTTCAGTAGAGATGGGATTTCACCATGTTGGCAAGGCTAGTCTCAAATTCCTGACCTTAAGTGGTCCACCTGCCTCGGCCTTCCAAAGTGCTGGGATTACAGGCATGAGCCACCGAGCCTGGCCAGTTATGTGTGTTTCTGTGTGTCTTTAAAAAATGCTGTATCTGTGTTAAATTGTACTTAACCACAATGACAACGACTAACATATAATAATAGATTACATTTAAAAAGAGAGAGGGCCAGGCATGGTGGCTCATGCCTGTAATCCCAGCACTTTGGGAGGCCAAGGCAGGTAGATCATCTGAGGTCAGGAGTTGGAGGCCAGCCTGACCAACATGGTGAAACCCTGTCTCTCCTAAAAATAGAAAAATTAGCTGGCCATGGTGGTGGGTGCCTGTAATCCCAGCTACTTGGGAGGCTGAGGCAGGAGAATCACTTGAACCCAGGAGGTGGAGGTTACAGTGAGCCAATATCATGCCATTGCACTCCAGCCTGGGCAACAGAGCAAGACTCCGAAAAGGAAGGAAGGAAGGAAGGAAAGAAAGAAAGAGAGAGAGAGAGAAAGAAAAAGAAAGAAAGAAAGGAAAGAAAGAATGAAAGAAAGAAGAAAGAAAAAAAGAAAGAAAGAGAAAAAGAGAGAGAGAGGGCAAGTCGTGGTGGCTCACGCCTGTAATCCCAGCACTTTGGGAGGCTGAGGGGGACATATCACTTGAGGTCAAGAGTTCGAAACCAGCTGAGTCAACACGGTGAAACCCCGTCTCTACTCAAAATACAAAAATTAGCTGGACGTGGTGGCACATGCCTGTAGATCCAGCTACGTGGGAAGGTGAGACAGGAGAATCACTTGAACCTGGGAGGTGGAAGCTGCAGTGAGCTGAGATTGCGTCATTGCACTCCAGCCTGGGTGACAAGAACAAAACTCCATCTCAAAAAAAAAAAAAAAAAGAGAGAAAGAGAGAGACAGAAAGAGGCAAGGGATGAATTAGAAAGTTATTAGCTGTCTACCACTATGGAAGGAATGAACCAAGTCAGGCTGGTGAAGAATGAAACAAAGTAACCAGCTTTGAGGCACAAGGGCTCAAAAAGTTTGCCCTCGATTGAGCCATCCTGGGCAGTTGGGACCCCAGGAGTTCATCTCCAGCCCACAGCAGAATCCTTTCTGGGTAGTGACTGGAAATCTACAATTTTAAAACACACAGCCATCCTCCATAGAGGACACTGGTCTGTGTAGATGGGCATTTGAAAACCGTTGACCTATTAGACCCTTTTTTCTAAATGTCCTCTAGTCCAGTGTCTCATCTTATCTCTTTGCTCTTGCAGTTAAGCATTATCAAAGCTTAGCTTTTGAGTACTTGCAATTTGTACTCATTACATTTAGAGTCACCTATCTGCAAGATCTCTTCTGAGGTCTTTGGAATGAAAACGAAGACAGAGAGGTATGTTGGCTCCCAGCTGTCACCTAATTTTGTTAGTGTGTCTGGGGCTTCTGGCTTTTGACAGGGACTCTTGAGAGATGACGTTGTCAGCTTTTCCTTTGAGGACAATAATCCCGAGTTTTGTCCTCCCTTTCGCTGTAGTAAGTCTCCATAACAAACACACCCAGGTCTGGTATTTCTGAACTTATGGCTCTGTGCTGAATACATGCTGTTCCTGGAGCCCGGCTCATTTTGCAGTTTCTCCTCCCAACTCCACCCTTTGGTCCTGCCGATGGGCACATTCAACCTTGGCATGTGATAAACCTCAGGTTCTCAGGTTCTCGGAGTTCTCTTCTAGGACACTGAAGAACAGTATTGACTTTTCAGTAATTGCTGGAGTTTAAAAGGAAGGGCGGTCTTTGGGGGTGGGAGCGTGGTACAGGTGGGAGAACACGACTTATGGTGCCAACTTGCCTCTCCCCAGTCCTACAGTGAGGGGACTCATGAGAATGAATAACTAGGAAAGGGTTTCCCAAACTTCAGTTGTGTGAATACCATCCTCACGATTTTTGCCAAACCTTCGTGTTATCCATCTGTTATTTATTTTATACTGTTCATTAATTAACATATTTTTGCTGACATAGTCACTACCCACTCTAGCCTTGCTAGAAACAATCATATTCATGAAGTTGCTGATTCATGAAATTAGGTCTGGTATGCTGCCTATGAATTTTTTTCTAGTACACATTAAAATAAATATACACTTACTAAAATTGTGTAAATGTTCACCCATGTGCTAAAATCCTCCCTTGTGCCACTAGCAGTAGATGTATCACAGTTTGGGAACATTAGCCTAGGAATGTCCATGAGCTAAGAACCCAATGATTCCAGACTCCTTAATTATTGTCATTTTGGTGCCAAGTGTAAGGACACTTTTGTATATTTATTGAAAAGCTACCCTTTTGTATATATCCTTTTGCTGCAGAAGTCAAGGTTCAGAGCCAGAAACAGAAGCTACCCAAGGTATTTTAAGCAAGAACAAAATTAATAATTTTTTGTTGTTGTTGTTGAGATGGAGTCTTGCTCTGTCATCCAGGCTGGGGTGCAGTGGCACTATCATGACTCATTGCAACCTCTACTTCCCAGGTTCAAGTGAGTCTCCTGCCTCAGTCTCCCAAGTAGCTGGGACTACAGGTGCCTGCCACCATAATTTTTGCATTTTTAGTAGAGACGGGGTTTCACCATGTTGGTCAGCCTGGTATTGAACTCCTGACCTCCGGTGATCCATCTGCTTCAGCCTCCCAAAGTGCTGGGATTACAGGCATCAGCCACCGACCCCGGCTGGAAATTAATAATTTTATATTATCAGAAGGTTGAGAACTGAGCTCCCTCTTGGATTGAGTATGCGAGCACCCCAGAACTGACTTCCCAGGGGACCTGTAACTCCTTCATAATCAGGAGGCTGCTGATGAGACAGCTCGGTTTAAGATTTCACCACCATCATAGCTGTAATCCAGGGATTAGGTATCACCTCCACCTCCTCTGCTTTGAATTCCAGTAGATACCCGTGGATCTGGAAATTGCACACTGGACTGCCACGGATCCCCACATCTCCTTGACATTTCTTGCAGCAGAACATGGCCAAAGCAGCAAGAAGGGGGCCCATGACTCAACTTCCTTCTACCTTCCAAATCTCTCATGAGTGCATCAAATTTGATGGAGCTTACTTGCATCATCCAGAGCTCTAATTTGAGGGAGTCTGAGTTTGTAGCTCGAGAGCTTTCTTAACATAGGAAAGCCCAGTATGCTGGGCGCAGTGGCTCACCCCTATAATCTCAGCACTTTGGGAGGCTGAGGCAGGTGGATCACTTGAAAGTCAGGCATTCAAAACCAGCCTGGCCAACATGGTGAAATCCCATCTCTACTAAAAATGCAAAAATTAGCCAGGCATGGCAGTGCACGCCTGTAATCCCAGCTACTCGGGAGGCTGAGGCACGAGAATGCATGAACTCAGGAGGCAGAGGTTGCAGTG